>WOVY01000228.1:0-284446 GCA_013436015.1 Rhipicephalus annulatus | reverse complement strand
GTACAATAAAACATATTGCGAGGGATGGACAAGTGCAAGGAATTCATTTGATAATAAAAAAGTGTGCAAGCTAAGTACACCACCTTGCGGCACGCCTGTTTCCTGGACAAATGTTTGTAGAGAACACTGCCCACTCGGACACGGAATGTCCGATTGGACAAGTAACTCTCAATTATGGAAAGCATTCTACCGCGCACACCCAGGCGAGACAAGTCTCTTAATATGCCAAACGCCATGTTGTGTCGTAAGCCTTTTCGATATCGAGAAACACAGAAAGAAAGTATTGTTTGTGGACGAAAGCGTCTCGGATCTGTGCCTCGATACGCACCAGATGGTCGGTGGTAGATCTACCCTCTCGAAACCCACATTGGTATTGGTCAAGCAGATTGTGTGTTTCAAGGAAATATAAAAGTCGGCGGTTTTTATCATTTTTTTAAAGAGTTTACAAAGGCAGCTGGTTAGTGCAATTGGCCTATAACTTGAAAACAGAGGAAGGGTCCTTGCCCTGTTTCAAAATCGGGATAACAATGGCTTCTTTCCAGGAAGTAGGTAGGGTGCCAGAAAGCCAGATAGCATTGTATAGGGAGAGTAAAGTTTTTCGCGTTTCAAGCGGCAGGTTTTTCAACATTTCATACATGACATGGTCGTGGCCTGGGGCAGAATTACTGCAGGAATTTAGTGATGTTTTTAGCTCAGCTAAGTTGAAAGGTTGGTTGTATGCCTCGTATTTTGTACACTTGTATTCCAGTTTCTGCTTTTCGATTTTTGCTTTGTATCTTAGAAAAGCTTCAGTATAGTGTGAAGAGCTAGAGACCTGCTCGAAGTGTGCACCGAGGAAGTTCGCCTGATCTTCCAGGCTGTCACCCTGTGTGTTCACGAGTGGGAGTGAATGCACTTGTCTTCCTGCTACTCTACCAACCATGTTCCAGACTTTAGCCTCTTGGGTATACGAATTAATCCCCGATAAAAACTTGTGCCAGCTTTCTCTTCTGGCCTGCCGACGCGTTCTCCTGCCTTGAGACTTTATTTTCTTAAAGCTCTCAATGTTTTCCGCTGTCGGCGATTTGCGCAGCAACCTCCATGCCCTGTTCTGTTCCTTTCGCGCATTACGACACTCTGTGTTCCACCATGGGACGTGTCGCTTGCCGGGCTGTCCAGATGTTTGTGGGATGCATTTGGCTGCTGTGTTAATAAGGAGAGCTGTGAAGTACTGCACAGCTTCATCTATGCTTAGCCCACATATGTCAGTCCAAGATAAGTGAGCTTTGTTATGAAACTGTTCCCAGTTGGCTTTGTGTATAAGCCATTTGGGAACTCGTGGAGGATATTCGTGTGATGTTTGTGTACTCAAAACGAAAGGAAAATGGTCGCTTCCATAGGGATTATTTAGAACTTTCCATTGGAGTAATGGTACAAGTGAAGGAGATGCGATGCTGAGATCTATGGAAGAGTAGGTTTTGTTGGCGAGGTTATAATATGTTGCCTCTTTCCTATTCAACAGACAGGCGCCGGAGGAAAAAAGGAACTGTTCAATGAGACGACCTCGTGCGTCGCAGCGAGAATCACCCCATAGACTGCTATGAGCATTCAGGTCACCAAGGACCAGATAAGGTTCGGGTAGTTGGTCTATTAGGACTCGAATTCTCGTTTTCCAAGACGATGGTGTGGGGGTATGTACAGAGAGCAGATGGTGACGAGCTTGTTGAAAAGAACTGCTCGAACAGCCGCTGCCTCTAGTGTTGTTTTTAGTGGTAAATGTGTGCATGCTACTTTTTGATTAACAATAATGGCTACAACGCCGGATGATGCCGCAGCATCATCTCTGTCCTTTCGGAAGAGAACATACCGACGCAAAAAATTCGTGTTTTTTAGATTTTAAATGAGTTTCCTGTACACACAGCACTTTCAGCGAATGTTTGCAAAAGAGCTCTTGAACATCATCGAGGTTTCTAAGGAGTCCTCTGACGTTCCAATGTATTATTTGTGTTGCCATATTGGAGGTAACGTAGTGCTGTGTGTAAGGAACAATGGGTGTGTCTGCTTCTTAAGCTAAGCGTTAAGACTCAAAGAACAGGGCCGTCGCCGGGCCCCGTTATTGGCTTTTTATTTCTTTTGGCGCGCTCCAGGGAGCTACGCCGATCTTTCTGCACCAGGGGTGCCGTGGTGTCCATTGCCTCCTCAGAGGCACTGCGTGCCCGCATTTGCGAGCTGATGTTTTGGGCTTGGGACCTCGCATGGTGAGACGAGGCCTTCATATCGGCTGACCCTGGGGTCTCCTTCACCTCGGGGGGCGAAACCTTCGGTCCTCTTGGGCTAGAGGTCGAAGGAACCTCCTTTGGTGCTGGGATACCCTGGCCGCTGCAAGAGCTTGCAGCGGCCTTGGTTGTCGCCGTGGGGAGGAGTGGCAGGGCAGCCTTGGCTGTTCCCGCCGTGGGTGGGGGCATTGGCGACCGCCTGGGCACACTGTGCCTGGCATGGGCAGTTGCCGCAGGCCGTTGTAGTGCTGCCCCTTCTTGAACTACATCGGCAAACGATGGTTTGTTTGTGAAAAGACCAGATACTTGTTGACGGGCTTCTCGGAAAGTAATGTTTTGTGTGATTTTGATTGTAACAATTTCTTTTTCCTTTTCCATGTTGGACAGGTTCGGGAGTATGCGGGATGGGCACCATCGCAGTTTGCGCAGTGGGCCCCATCCTCCACCTTACACTCGTCCGTAGCGTGTCCTGTGGTGGCACACTTTCCGCAGGTGAGTTGGCCGCGGCAACTCTGAGAGCCGTGACCAAAACGCTGGCATTTAAAGCAACGTCGTGGGTTGGGAATGTAAGGTCTCACATTCAACTTCAAGTATCCTGTTTCGAGATGTTCAGGCAGGGTGCTGGTGCAAAATGTCACAAATATGTGTTTCGTTGGGATTTCCTTCTTATCACGCCTAATTTTAATTCTTTGTACTTGTGTCACCTGCTGGTCCTTCCAGCCCTCGAGGAGCTCACCTTCAGTCAGGTCAAGCAAGTCTTGATCCGATACAACGCCTCGGGAAGTGTTGAGTGAGCGGTGTGGTGTAATTGAGATAGGTATGTTTCCAAACGATTCTAGTTTTGAGAGGTTTTTATACTGGCTCTGACTTTTTACCTCGAGAAGGAGATCCCCACTGGGCATTCTTGTAGCCTGGTAACCTGGTCCAAGTGTAGTGGTGAGGCATTCGGAAACAACGAAAGGCGAAATAGTTCTGGCGTTCTTTTCAGCGGTTTCACAATGAATTACATGGTAGCGGGGAAAGGTTTCTTTCGGTTTGCTGAAATAATTGCAAAAGTCTTCGGTGCGCCCTCTCTTCGGGAGAGGACGATCGTGCAATGAAGGGAGAGAAGAAAAAGCCATAAACTAAATGTGAGTTCAGCAGCCATGCCAGCCGCCCACCATGGAGCCCAACACGGGGACGTGACAAGTCCCAAATTTATATGGGGCATGTCAACGTCAGCTGTACACAGCCGCTATAACCAAATGTACTGTGCCCAAGACAGAGCACATACACAAGGTTAACCCTTGCCGCCAGAAAAAATCGGAAGTAAATGGAAGAGAGAAGAAGAAAGATAGATTTAAAGACGAGAAAAGACTAAGATGTAGAGAGAGAGAGAGAGAAATAGGAAAAGGCGACTGCCGATTTCCCCTGGGTGGGTCAGCCCAGGGGTGCCGTCTACGTGAAGCCGGGGCCAAAGGGGTGTGTTGCCTCTGCCGGGGGGCCTTAAAGGTCCAATCACCCAGCGTCGGCTCAACCCCCAGGATCCCCTTTTCCCCGGACACGGCAAAGCCACGCACGGCTAGGCGTGGGAGGGAGTCGAAACTCCCCCGATAGCTCGGGTCCGTAGTGTCGCTACACACCAAACGCCTACTTGCGCAGGCGCCCCTGCGGGGTAGTTTAAAAATTAAAACAAATGATTAAAACATCATTAAATATTAAAACAAATATCTACGAACCATTTAAAATGCAGTATATTTAAAAGAATGTCACTTTGTTTAAAAGGATTGTCACTTTGCTAAAACCTTCATTTTGTTGGCTGAAATCTGTGCTGATAAATTAGTCTGCAAGGCCCAAGACCCTCGCAGCTGAAGTCCTTGTCTGAGCAAGAACTGCGAAGGCTAAGACATACTTTTTATGCACCAGGCAGTACCTCACACTTGAGGCGCAGCTGGTGCCTAGGATGGAATGATAGCATTGTTAAAAATTTCACTTTCGCAAGATAATGAAGAAGTCGCTTAAGGTCAACCACTGCATCAAGTGATAAAAACAGCGCTGGATGAAGTGGGATATGATGTCGATAGAGCTCCCTGAAATGGGTCAGTCGTGCTTGGTGAAGCACAGGACATTGTATGAGAACATGCACAACGGTTACACACTCTCCACAGTGTATACATGTAGGTGGATCAGTGCCTGTCAAAAGGTGTTTATGTGTGGCATAAGTGTGGCCTATTCTGAGCCGTGTTAGAGTGACTTCAGCGAACCTGTTGAGTTTTTGGGGGATAACTTTCCTCAGCTGGGGTTTTACAAGGTGGAGTTTGTTGTCGACTTCTCTGTCCCATTCAGCTTGCCAGTAGTTGCGTAGACCTCTACGTACAACAGGTTTTAGATCTACACCCGGAACAGAGGTTATATCTATGGTTTGCCGACCAGCGGCTTCTCGTGCATTCTTGTCCACTATTTCATTGCCCGCAATTATTCCAGAATGACCTGGAACCCAGCAAATAACAATAGAAAGTTTTAAGTTGTAGGCTGCATAGATTTCGCTAAGGAGCTTGTTGAAAGTGGGGTTCTTGCTGTACTTGCCACAGGACAGGGCCCTGACAACACTTAAAGAATCTGTGTACACTATAGACTTTTGTATCTTGTGTTGTTTAATGTGTTGTATAATAAGCAGGATACCGTAGGCTTCCACTGTGAAAATGCTGGTATGTGTATGCATGGTTCTGGTGTCCGAGAACTTTTGTCCATAGGCTGCACAAGATACAGATGTTTGAGATTTTGAGCCATCAGAGAAGAACGCGGTTGAACGATATTTGTGTTCAAGGGCCAAGAAATGTTGCTCAATAAGTGCACTTGGACAATTTTCCTTTATGATGTCTTTGAAAGACCAGTAACAAGTGACTGGACATTGCTGCCAGGGAGGGATGTGTTCGACAAGGTCACTTTCCGCCAAGTCATTGAAGAAAATTGTAAGTTTTTCTACTGCAGGTCTTATTGCCAATGGAAATGGTGGGGCGATAGAAAGACGGTTTAGGTATAACTGGGTAGTAGACACATCGTTCATAAGTGTTTTACATGGGTGCTGCTTCAGAGACATGATCTTAACTGCATAGTTGACTCCTAGATACGTGCGCTGATAGTCTAGTGGCCACTGATCTGACTCTGCATAAAGGCTTTGAATGGGGCTAGTACGGAAGGCACCAATTGCCAGACGGATACCTAGGTGATATACAGGGTCCAACATTTTCAGTGCTGTCCTTGAAGCTGACTTATATACTATGCATCCATAGTCTATGCGTGACAGAACCAGGCTTCGAAACAGAGATATGAGACAGTGCCTGTCTGTCCCCCACGACTGATGCGATAAAATCTTTAAAAGGTTCATGGTCTTGAGACATTTTTACTTCAGCTGTTTTATGTGCTGGATGAAGGTGAGTTTGGAATCGAAAATTACACCGAGGAATTTTTGTTCTTTCGCGATGACTATGTTTTGTCCATTCATTAGTATGCAGGGGTCAGGATGCACACCTCGTCGTCTCGAGAACAGCACACTAGTAGTCTTGTCAGTGTTAAACTTAAAACCATTCTCGTCAGCCCATTTTGCAAGTCGGTTAACACCTAACTGTATCTGGCGTTCGCATACAGTCAAGTTACACGATTTGAAACTGATTTGAATGTCGTCCACGTATAGAGAGTACGACATCGCAGGTGGAATAACAGAGCGAAGAGAGTTCATTTTAACTATAAATAGTGTGCAGCTTAATACTCCTCCCTGCGGCACTCCATTTTCTTGAAGAAATGTACAAGATAGCACAGTACCTATTCTTACACGGAACTTCCTTTCAGACAGGTAATCTTTTAGGATGGTAAACAACCTGCCACATATTCCGAAAGACACTAGATCTTGCAAGATTCCATATCGCCAGGCAGTATCATATGCCTTCTGAAGATCGAAAAAAACAGACAGACAGTATTGATTGTGTACAAACGCGTCACGTATATACGACTCGAGGAGGACAAGATTGTCGGTTGTGGATCTAGCTGTACGGAAACCAGACTGGCACGGGTCCAATATGCCATTGTATTCCAAGTAATAGACCAAGCGGTGGTTAATCATTTTTTCAAACAATTTGAATAGGCAGCTTGTGAGGGCGATAGGCCTGTAACTATTTACCGAAGAGGGATCTTTGCCCTGTTTAAGGATTGGTAGTACTATTGCCTCTTTCCAAGCAGAGGGTATTTTGCCGGCACTGAAAATCTTGTTGTAAAGGGCTAAAAGGCAGTTTAGGATTTCGTCAGGGAGATTTTTGATCATTTCATAAGTAATTGTATCAGAACCAGGAGCAGAACTCCCACAGGAACCAAGGGCGAGCTTCAGTTCATATACTGTTAGTGGTTTATTGTATCCGTCTGATCGAGGCTTGTTCCGGCACAGAGGTACACTTTCAGCTATGCTTTTGTGGCGTAAGAACTTAGTGGTATAGTTTTCTGAGCTTGACATTTTCTCGAAGTGTACGCCAAGAGCGTTTGCCTGTTCTTCTATTGTATCACCGCAGTCATTCACCAAAGGGAAGGGATTTGGGCCTTGTCCTTTAAGTTTATGCACCCTATTATAAACCTTGCTGACGTCTGTGTAGGAGTTTATTGAGGATATATAGGGTGTCCAGCTTTCCCGTTTGGCTATACGGCGAACACGCCTGCCATTCGCTTTGCAACTTTTAAAGGTTATCAAGTTTTCTGCTGTTGGGTAGCGAGAAAAAACCCTCCATGCTTTGTTTGCCGTTTTTTAGCAATTTCACACTCCCGATTCCACCATGGCTTTGCGTTAACCTTATCATTCCTGGACTGCGGTATGCACTTTTTTGCACAAGTAAGAACATATTCCGAAATATAGTTGGCCATCTCTTCTACTTCCAAATGGTCTACCTCTTCGAGGTGTAGCGTACATAGCTCTCTGAATTTCACCCAGTTTGCAACATGAAAGTTCCACTTTTTGGGATAAGACGGCCGGTCATCCCGTTGTTTTGTTGCTAAAAGAGTTGGAAAATGGTCACTTCCATATGGATTGATGATGATGTTTGATGTTTTATGGCGCAAGGGCCGATTCACGGCCAAAGAGCGCCAGTTCATCTTACTAAAAATATGGACAATGATTGTGATAAGCGGCTGTATAAGGGCCATAAAATTCCTCGCAGTAAGGCGGGTAAAAACATACAAGTAATAAAATCATGACCATGCCGTGAAAGGTGTGTGTGATGTGAACAGATGACAAAAGTTGGTGATAATAAAAGACGATGGTGGATATGTATGGCAATAGCACAAGTGCCTCACTCGTTCAAACCCTTGCGTCCAAGGGCTGTGAGGCATGTGCTTTTTTGTGTAGCCACCGCAGCAAAAACCTCTCTGGAGAGGTCATGCTACGGTATGCCCGGGTATATGACATGAAAGCTGTGAATTTCTTTTAAAAACGCTAACAATGAATTATGACTAAAAAGTGGTTCCCTACCGACAAACATTGCAGGGTGTAAAGGTATACGTTGTCGGTAGAGTATTGGAAAATGTTGTTTTCTAAGAGTTTCTAAGTGTTTACACTGAATTAACATGTGAAGGACGGTTAAGTATTCCCCACATCTGTCACACAATCGTGGATTGCCACCAGACAAAAGGTGTGTGTGTGTCGTGTATGTGTGTCCTATCCTGAGTCTTGTTAGTGTTACCTCTGTTAGACGCGATTTTGATACTGGTGGCCAATGGCCAAGGTGTGGCTTGATAACGTGTAGTTTGTTTTGTGTGTGTGTATCCCACTTGCTCTGCCAGTAGTCCCTGAGTTTTCGTTTGAGAGACGGCTTAAGATCAAGGGCCGGGATTGATGTCGGTGTAACGGCGGTGCTTTCGTGGGCGGATGCAGCAAGCTGATCCGCCATCACGTTGCCTTGAATCTCACGGTGCCCTGGCACCCAGCACACAACAACATGTCTGTTGAGTGTGTAGAGGGTGCATAAAATGGAGTAAAGTGAAACGAGGACAGGGTTTTTTTGTTTTTTAAGACTGTGCAGAGCCGCTACCACACTGAGGGAGTCTGTATAAATTGCTGCTTTTTGTATTTGTGATTGTTTGATGTGTTTAGCTGCCACAAGTATCGCGTAAGCTTCCGCTGTGAAGATACTTGTGCCTGGATGTAGAGGGCCAGCATCCGAAAAGGAAGGGCCAACAGCAGCGTAGGACACAGAAGAGTTAGACTTAGAGGCATCTGTGAAAAACTCAGAACGTGTGTATTTGTGTTGAAGTTCCAAGAAGTATGTTCGAATATGGGCCATAGGCGCATGTTTTGTAACTTCTAAAAAAGACACATCGCAATCTATAGTCTGCCACTGCCACGGTGGCGGGTATGCAACAGGAGCCATTAAACTGTGTTCGAGTGACACTCCAGTGTCCTCAGGCGAACTGAGAAGGGCTGCCTCATTGAAGGCCTGTTTTGAAAAAGAATGGAGCTCGATAAGTCATTATTAGTAGAGTATGAGGGGTGCCTCTTGTCTGCTTTCACCTTAAGGAAATATACAAAGGACATGTAGGTTCTTTGCAGATGAAGGGACCACTCATTTGACTCAACGTAAAGGCTTTCTACGGGGCTGGTGCGAAAAGCACCCGTAGAAAGGCGGATGCCCGAATGGTGCACAGGATCCAGCATCTTCAAAGCACTTTGAGTCGCTGACTGATAAACAATGGCCCCATAATCTAAGCGGGTGCGAATAAGGCTTCTATACAGGTTCATGAGGCATTTCCTGTCACTACCCCACGTAGTACGTGACAACACTTTTATAACATTCATGGCTTTTAAACATTTTGTTTTTAAATACTTTATGTGGGGTACGAAGGTCAACTTGTTGTCCAAGATTAAGCCTAAGAATTTATGCTCGGCTTTGACGGACAGTTGTTGCCCGTTCAGTTGAATGTCGGGTTCCGAGTGCATGCCTCTCTTTCGAGAGAACAAGACGCACGTGCTTTTTTGTGGGTTAAGTCGAAATCCGTTTTCATCTGCCCATTTGGAGACCTTATTTAAACCAAGCTGAACCTGCCGCTCACACATGGCCAAGTTGCATGACTTGAAGCCAAGCTGAACGTCGTCGACATATGTACAATAGAACATATTGCGAGGGATGGACAAGTGCAAGGAATTCATCTTGATGAGAAAAAGTGTGCAGCTAAGTACACCACCTTGTGGCACGCCTGTTTCCTGAACGAAAGTTTGGGAAAGAACCGTGCCTACTCGGACACGGAATGTCCGGTTTGACAGGTAACTTTCGATTATGTGAAACATTCTTCCGCGTACGCCAAGGTGGGACAGGTCTCTTAGAATTCCGAAACGCCATGTTGTATCATAAGCCTTTTCGATATCGAGGAATACAGAGAGAAAATATTGTTTATGAACGAAAGCGTCTCTCATCTGTGCCTCGATACGAACAAGGTGGTCTGTCGTGGATCTACTCTCTCGAAACCCGCACTGAAATGGGTCGAGCAAATTGTTTGTTTCAAGAAAGTGTACAAGTCGGCCGTTTATCATTTTTTCGAAGACTTTGCACAAGCAGCTTGTAAGTGCAATCGGCCTGTAACTCGAAGCTAAAGATGGGTCCTTGCCTTCTTTCAAAATGGGAATAACAATCGCCTCTTTCCAGGAGGTAGGAATAGTGCCAGAAGACCAAATAGCATTGTACAAACAAAGTAAGGTTTTTCGGGTTTCGTTTGGTAGGTTTTTTAACATTTCATACATCACACGGTCTGAACCTGGGGCGGAAGTACTGCAGGAGTTTAGAGATGTTTGGAGCTCAGCTAGACTGAAAGCTTGGTTATATGCCTCGTATCTAGTGGATTTGTGTTCGAGTTTCTGCTTTTCTATTCTTGTTCTGTATTTTTGGAAAGTGTCAGTATAGTGGCACGAGCTGGATACCTGTTCGAAGTGTGCACCGAGGAAGTTTGCCTGATCTTCCAAGGTATCACCCTGAGTGTTTACGAGGGGAAATGTGTGTACTTGTTTTCCTGCTATCCTACCGACCATGTTCCAGACTTTAGCCTCCTGTGTGTATGAATTAACCCCTGATAAAAACTTCTGCCAGCTTTCTCTTCTGGCCTGCCGACGCGTTCTCCTGCCTTGAGACTTTATTTTCTTGAAGGTTTCAAGATTTTCGGCTGTCGGTGAGTTCCGAAGCAGCCTCCAAGCTCTGTTTTGCTGTTTGCGCGCGTTTCGGCATTCAGAGTTCCACCATGGCACACGTCGTTTTCCAGGTTGTCCATTTGTTTGTGGGATGCATTTTGTAGCAGCATCAATCAAAAACGCTGTGAAGTAGTTCACAGCAACATCAATGTTCGAAGTATAGATGTCATTCCAACCTAGACTAGCGATAGTATAAAACTGTTCCCAGTCGGCTCTGTTTATTAGCCACTTGGAAACACGTGGTGGGCACTCGGTTACTGTAGTCGTGCTCAAGACTACGGTGAAGTGGTCACTTCCGTACAGATTAGTGACGACATTCCAATGGAGTAGAGGGACGAGAGATGGAGATGCTATGCTTAGGTCTATGGAGGAGTAGGTGTTATTGGCGATATTATAATAACTTCCATATGGATTGTTAATAACTTTCCACTCTAAATAAGGTAGGAATGATGGTGACCCAATGGCTAAATCTATGCATGAATATGTATTGTGTGTGGAACTGAAGTATGTTGGCTCTGCCTTATTGAACAGGCAGGCTCGGGATGCGAGAAGAAAGTTTTCTATTGCACGACCTCTCGCATCACATTTGGTATCACCCCATAACAAACTGTGAGCATTAAAATCTCCAATTAACACATATGGTTCTGGAAGCTGATCAATAAGCTTTTCAAACTCTGTTTTATTGAATGGTTCGTCAGGGGCTATGTAGATCGAGCAGATAGATATAAGACGGTTGAATAGAATAGCGCGAACAGCCACAACCTCAAGAGAGCTTTGTAGCACAATGTGCTGGCATGCTACGCTTCTTTGTGCAATGATGGCCACACCTCCAGAAGAGAAATTGCCACCATTTCGATCTTTAGGAAAAACCACGTATTGATTCGAGAAATTCACATGAGTCGACTTTAAATGAGTTTCTTGAACACAGAACACTTTTGGCTGATAGTCATTAAGCAAGTCTTTGATATCATCTAGGTTATTAAATAGGCCTCTAGCATTCCACTGTAGTATTTGTGTGTTCATTTTAGGTGTATTTTGTGTTCTGTGCTCAAGGATGAAAAGTAAGCTCACGGACCCTTTCCAGGGGCCGTGACACGAGATTTTTCTTTTTTGGATCGGTCGACAGAGTCGCGCCGATCCTTAGGCGCTGGCTGCGCCCTCACGCTCGGTGTTGTGTCCATTGCCTGTTGCGAGGCGCTGGACACGCGCTCTTGCGAGCGCTGCATTTGTTTTGAGGGCCTCGCCTCTAAAGACGAGGCCTTCGCGGCCCCCAGCCCGGAGGTTGGTGGGTCCTTTTTCAATGGCGGAGCAGCACTGGCTGCAACCGCCGAGGGGGCAGAAGGCGTCACCGCCGGCGCACTACGCGTGTGCCAGACAGGCGCCGGGGGCCGTCGTGGCGCTGCCACCTGACGCGCCACTTCGGCAAAGTTGGTTTCTGGCAGGTAAGACACCCGCCTTCGTGCCTCCCTAAATGAAATGTTTTGTGTTACCTTAATTGTGACAATTTCCTTTTCTTTCTTCCAGCTTGGGCATGACCGTGAGTATGCGGCATGCTCCTCATTACAGTTCGCACAGTGAGGAGAGTTTTCACAGGCATCAGATGTGTGATCTTCGGCACTGCATTTTGCGCAAGTTAGGCGGCCTCGGCAGTTCTGCGAGCTGTGACCGAACCGCTGGCATTTGAAACATCGTAGAGGGTTTGGAATATAAGGCCTCACTCGAAGCTTGATGTACCCAGCCTCAACGGAGTCGGGCAGTACACTTGAATTAAACGTAAGTATTAGGTGCTTAGTCTGGACTTCTTTGCCATCACGTCTCATCCTAATTCGTTTCACGTTGATGACATTCTGTTCGCTGAAACCCTCTAGGAGTTCAGCCTCAGTCAGCCCTAATAGGTCATCATCTGAAACACCACCACGGGTGGTGTTCATGGTTCGGTGTGGGGTTACTATGATTTTGGTATCTCCAAATTTTACTAGATTAGGCAGTTTCTCATATTGTTTCTGGTCGCGGAGCTCCAACAGGAGGTCACCACTTGCCATTCTCGTTGCTTTATACCCTGGGCCGAAGATTTCCGTCAAAGACTTTGATACTAGAAAAGGTGAAAGTGTTCGCACTGATTTGCCGGGTGTGTCAGCGTGGATAACATGGAATCGGGGAAAAAATACTTTCTGGTTACCAAAAAACTGGAAAACTTCATCGGTGCGCCCTCTTTTCTGAGGGCGATCAGGGAGTGGGGGGAAGGAACTAGCCATAAGAAAAGGTTTCTTTTCGGCAGCGGTGCCAGCCACCCACCATGGAGTCCTACAAGGGGACGCTGCAGAGTCTGGAAGCACAGGCCCTACAGACGCCAGCTGTACACCACCACTATAACCGAATATGGTGTATCCAAGGTAGGATAGCCACACAGGGTTAACCCTTGCCGCCAGGAAACACGGAAGTCAACGGAAGAGAGTAGAAGACAGGACAGATAAATAGTAAGAGATAAAGACGAAGATGTAGGGAGAGTGAGATAGGAAAAGGCGACTGCCGATTTCCCCTGGGTGGGTAAGCCCAGGGGTGCCGTCTACGTGAAGCCGGGGCCAAAGGGGTGTGTTGCCTCTGCCGGGGGGCCTTAAAGGTCCAATCACCCAGCGTCGGCTCAACCCCCAGGATCCCCTTTTCCCCGGACACGGCAAAGCCACGCACGGCTAGGCGTGGGAGGGAGTCAAAACTCCCCCGTTAGCTCGGGTCCGTGGTGTCGCTACACACCAAACGCCTACTTGCGCAGGCGCCCCTGCGGGGCTCGACAAATCATTAATTGTAGAGTATGAGGGGTGCTCCTTGTCTGCTTTCACCTTAAGGAAATAAACAAAGGACATGTAAGTTCTTTGCAGGTGAAGCGACCACTCATTTGACTCAACGTAAAGGCTTTCTACGGGGCTGGTGCGAAAAGCACCCGTAGAAAGGCGGATGCCCAAATGGTGCACGGGGTCCAGCATCTTCAAGGCACTTTGAGTAGCAGACTGATAGACAACGGCCCCATAATCTAAGCGGGTGCGAATGAGGCTTCTATAGAGGTTCATGAGGCATTGCCTATCACTACCCCACGTAGTACGTGACAACACTTTTCTAACATTCATGGCTTTTAAACATTTTGTTTTTAAATACTTGATGTGCGGCACGAATGTCAACTTGTTGTCCAAGATTAGGCCTAAGAATTTATG
This sequence comes from Rhipicephalus annulatus, assembly GCA_013436015.1. Classification (NCBI taxonomy): domain Eukaryota; kingdom Metazoa; phylum Arthropoda; class Arachnida; order Ixodida; family Ixodidae; genus Rhipicephalus; species Rhipicephalus annulatus. Next base: position 270,794 of record WOVY01000228.1, on the reverse strand, counting down.
CTCGGCTTTGACGGACAGACGTTGCCTGTTCAGTCGAATGTCAGGTTCCGAGTGCATGCCTCTCTTTCGAGAGAACAAAACACACGTGCTTTTTTGTGGGTTAAGTCGAAATCCGTTTTCATCTGCCCATTTCGAGACCTTATTTAAACCCAGCTGAACCTGCCGCTCACACATGGTCAAGTTGCAGGACTTGAAGCCAAGCTGAACGTCGTCGACATATGTACAATAGAACATATTGCGGGGAATGGGCAAGTGCAAAGAATTCATTTTGCTAATAAAAAGTGTGCAACTAAGCACGCCACCTTGTGGTACTCCTGTTTCCTGGACAAACGTTTGGGAGAGCACGCTGCCCAGACGGACACGGAATGTCCGGTTTGACAGGTAACTTTCGATTATCTGAAACATTCTTCCGCGCACACCAAGGTGAGACAGGTCTCTTAGAATTCCGAAACGCCACGTTGTATCATACGCCTTTTTGATATCGAGGAACACAGAGAGAAAATATTGTTTATGAACGCAGGCGTCTCTGATCTGTGCCTCCATACGAACAAGGTGGTCTGTGGTGGATCTACTTTCTCGAAACCCGCACTGAAATGGGTCGAGCAAATTGTTTGTTTCAAGGATATGTACAAGTCGGCAGTTTATCACTTTTTCGAATACTTTGCACAGGCAGCTTGTAAGTGCAATGGGTCTATAACTTGAAGCTAAAGAAGGGTCCTTGCCCTCTTTCGAAATGGGAATAATAACAGCCTCTTTCCAGGAGGTAGGGATAGTGCCAGAAAACCAGATAGCATTGTACAAACAAAGTAGGGTTTTTAGTGTTTCGGCTGGTAGGTTTTTTAGCATTTCATACACCACACGGTCAGAACCTGGGGCAGAAGTGCTGCAGGAGTTTAGAGATGTTCGGAGCTCCGCTAGACTGAAAGCTTGGTTATATGCCTCGTATCTAGTGGATTTGTGTTCGAGTTTCTGCTTTTCTATTCTTGTTCTGTATTTTTGAAAAGTGTCAGTATAGTGGGACGAGCTGGATACCCGTTCAAAATGTGCCCCAAGGAAGTTTGCCTGATCTTCCAAGGTATCACCTTGAGTGTTCACGAGTGGAAGTGTGTGTACTTGTTTGCCTGCTATCCTACCGACCATGTTCCAGACTTTTGCCTCCTGTGTGTATGAATTGATCTCCGACAAAAACTTGTGCCAGCTTTCTCTTTTGGCCTGCCGACGCGTTCTCCTTCCTTTAGACTTTATTTTCTTGAAGGTTTCAAGATTTTCCGCTGTTGGCGAGTTCCGCAGTTTTCTCCATGCCCTGTTCTGTTCCTTTCGCGCAATACGACACTCCATGTTCCACCATGGGACGTGACGTTTGCCGGGCATTCCAGATGTTTGCGGTATGCACCTGGCTGCTGCGTCAGTTAGAAAAGCTGTGAAGTACTTCACAGCTTCATCTATGTTTAACCTACATATGTCTGTCCAACTCAAACGTGTAGTGTTGTGGAACTGTTCCCAGTCTGCTTTGTTTATCACCCATTTGGGAACATGTATGATGATATATAGTGTTTTTTGGCGCAAGGGCCATTTGATGGCCAAAGAGCGCCAGTTCATGAGACAGGAATGTGGACAATGGTTGTGATTAGCGGCTGTATAGGGGCCATAAAATTTCTCGCAGTAAAGCGGGTAAAACATACAAGTAATAAAATCATGACTATGCCGTGAAAGGTGTGCATGGTGTGAATAGGTGACAAAAGTTGGTGATAATGAAAAACGATGGTGGACATGTATGGCATTAGCACAAGTACCTCACACGTTAGTACCCTTGCGTGCAGAGTCGTGAGGCAAGTGCTTTCCTGTGTAGCCACCGCAGCAAAAACCTCTCTAGAGAGGTCATGCTACGGTATGCCCGGGTATATGATATGAAAATTATGAATTTCCTTTAAAAACGCTAATAATGATTTGTGACTAAAAAGCGGTTCCCTACCGACGAACATTGCAGGGTGTAAAGGTATATGTTGTCGGTAGGGTAGTGGGAAGTGTTGTCTTCTTAGAGTGTCTAAATGATTACATTGAATTAAAACGTGAATAATTGTTAATGCCTCACCACATTTATCACACAATGGTGGATCACCACCAGACAAAAGATGTGTGTGTGTCGTGTATATGTGTCCTATCCTGAGTCTTGTTAGTGTTACCTCTGTTAGACGTGATTTTGATACTGGTGGCCAATGGCCAAGGTGTGGCTTGATAACGTGTAGTTTGTTTTGTGTGTGTGTATCCCGCTTGCTCTGCCAGTAGTCCCTGAGGTTTCGTTTGAGAGAGTGCTTCAGATCAAGGGCCGGGATTGATAAGGATGTAGGGGCAGTGTTTTTGTGGACGGATGCAGCGAGCTGATCCGCCCTCACGTTGCCTTGGATCTCACGGTGCCCTGGCACCCAGCACACCACAACATGTTGGTTGAGTGAATAGAGTGTGCAAAATATGGAGTAAAGTGAGACAAGGACAGGGTTTTTTTGTTTTTAAGACTGTGCAGAGCCGTCACCACACTGAGGAAGTCTGTATAAATTACTGCTTTTTGTATTTGTAATTGTTTATTGTGTTTAGCTGCCACAAGTATCGCGTAAGCTTCCGCTGTGAAGATACTTGTGCCTGGATGTAGAGGGCCAGCATCCGAAAAGGAAGGGCCAACAGCAGCGTAGGACACAGAGGTGTTAGACTTAGAGGCATCTGTAAAAAACTCAGGACGTGTGTATTTGTGTTGAAGTTCCAGGAAATATGTTCGAATATGAGCAATGGGCGCATGTTTTGTAACTTCTAGAAAAGACACATCACAGTCTATAGTCTGCCACTGCCACGGTGGCGGGTATACTACAGGAGCCATTAAACTGTGTTCGAGTGACACTCCAGTGTCCTCAGCTAGACCCTTCAGGCGAACTGAGAAGGGCTGCCTCATTGAAGGCCTGTTTTGAAAAAGAATGGAGCTCGACAAGTCATTAATAGTAGAGTATGAGGGGTGCCTCTTGTCTGCTTCCACCTTAAGGAAGTATACAAAGGACATGTAGGTTCTTTGCAGATGAAGCGACCACTCATTTGACTCAACATAAAGGCTTTCTACGGGGCTGGTGCGAAAAGCACCCGTAGAAAGGCGGATGCCCAAATGGTGCACGGGGTCCAGCATCTTCAAGGCACTTTGAGTAGCAGACTGATAGACAACGGCCCCATAATCTAAGCGGGTGCGAATGAGGCTTTTATAGAGGTTCATGAGGCATTGCCTATCACTACCCCAGGTAGTACGTGACAACACTTTATTAACATTCATGGCTTTTAAACATTTTGTTTTTAAATACTTGATGTACGGTACGAAGGTCAACTTGTTGTCCAAGATTAAGCCTAAGAATTTATACTCGGCTTTGACAGACAGACGTTGCCCATTCAGTCGAATGTCAGGTTCCGAGTGCATGCCTCTCTTTCGAGAGAACAAGACACACGTGCTCTTTTGTGGGTTCAGTCGGAATCCGTTTTCCTCTGCCCATTTGGAAACCTTGTTTAAACCTAACTGAACCTGTCGCTCACACATTACCAGATTGCATGATCTAAAGCCAAGCTGGACATCGTCGACATATGTACAATAAAACATACTGCGAGGGATGGACAAGTTCAAGGAATTCATCTTGATGAGAAAAAGTGTGCAACTAAGCACGCCACCTTGTGGCACGCCTGTTTCCTGGACAAATGTTTGAGAGAGCACACTGCCCAGACGGACACGGAATGTCCGGTTTGACAGGTAGCTTTCTATTATATGAAACATTCTTCCGCGCACACCAAGGTGGGACAGGTCTCTTAGGATTCCAAAACGCCATGTTGTATCATACGCCTTTTCGATATCGAGGAACACAAAGAGAAAATATTGTTTATGGACAAAGGCGTCTCTGATCTGTGCCTCGATACGAACAAGATGGTCTGTGGTGGATCTACTTTCTCGAAACCCGCACTGAAATGGGTCGAGCAATTTGTTTGTTTCAAGGATATGTACAAGTCGGCAGTTTATCATTTTTTCGAATACTTTGCACAAGCAGCTTGTAAGTGCAATAGGCCTATAACTTGAAGCTAAAGAAGGGTCCTTGCCCTCTTTCAAAATGGCAATAATAATAGCCTCTTTCCAGGAGCTAGGGATAGTGCCAGAAAACCAGATAGCATTGTACAAACAAAGTAGGGTTTTTCGTGTTTCGGCTGGTAGGTTTTTCAGCATTTCATACACCACACGGTCAAAACCTGGGGCAGAAGTGCTGCAGGAGTTTAGAGATGTTCGGAGCTCCGCTAGACTGAAAGCTTGGTTATATGCCTCGTATCTAGTGGATTTGTGTTCGAGTTTCTGCTTTTCTATTCTTGTTCTGTATTTTTGGAAAGTGTCAGTATAGTGGGATGAGCTGGATACCCGTTCAAAGTGTGCCCCGAGGAAGTTTGCCTGATCTTCCAAGGTATCCCCTTGAGTGTTCACGAGTGGAAGTGTGTGTACTTGTTTCCCTGCTATCCTACCGACCATGTTCCAGACTTTAGCCTCCTGTGTGTATGAATTAACCCCTGATAAAAACTTCTGCCAGCTTTCTCTTCTGGCCTGCCGACGCGTTCTCCTGCCACGAGATTTTATTTTCTTAAAGCTCTCAAGGTTCTCCGCTGTCGGCGAGTTGCGCAGCAACCTCCATGCCTTGTTTTGTTCCTTTCGCGCATTCTGACATTCAGTGTTCCACCACGGGACGTGTCGTTTGCCGGGCAGTCCAGATGTTTGTGGAATGCACTTGGCTGCTGCGTCAGTAAGAAAAGCCGTGAAGTACTGCACAGCTTCATCTATGCCTAATCCGCATATGTCGGTCCAACTTAGGTGTGTAATCTTTTGAAATTGTTCCCAGTCGGCTTTGTTCACCAGCCATTTGGGAACATGTGGAGGATATTCATATGTTATTGGTGTACTCAAAACTAAAGGAAAATGGTCACTTCCGTATGGGTTATTTAAGACTTTCCACTGAAGTAATGGTACAAGTGAAGGAGATGCGATACTGAGGTCTATGGAGGAGTAAGTATTGTGTGCAAGGTTATAATATGTTGCCTCTTTTCTATTCAACAGACAAGCACCTGATGAAAAGAGGAACTGTTCAATGAGACGACCTCGTGCATCACATCGACAGTCACCCCATAAACCGCTGTGCGCATTCAGGTCCCCTAGAACCAAATAAGGTTCTGGTAACTCATCTATTAAAGACTGGAAATCATGTTTTTCCAGGCGGTGTTGCGGTGGTATGTATAGAGAGCAGATGGTGACGAGCTTATTCAATAGAACTGCTCGAACAGCCACTGCCTCTAGGGGTGTTAGTAGTGGTAGATGACTGCATGCTACTCCTCGATTAACTATAATGGCTACACCACCAAATGACGCCACAGCATCATCTCTGTCCTTTCGGAAGACAACATATTGACGCAAGAAACTTGTATTCTTGGATTTTAAGTGTGTTTCCTGTACACACAGCACTTTTGGAGAATGTTTGTGTAGAAGTTCTTGGACATCGTCGAGGTTTCGAAGTAGTCCTCTGACGTTCCATTGTATAATTTGTGTCTCCATTATGGGAGTAAAGAAGTGCTGTGTGTACGAAATGAGTGTGGCTGGTGTCTAAAGAGAGAAGTGATTTATCTTACAGAGCCTTTAGAAGGCCCTGTAATTACCGTTTTGTCTTTTTTAGAGCGGTCGAGGGAACCCCGCCGCTCCTTTGGCGCAGTCTGCGCCGGTGCAGTTGAAGTGTCCATCGCCTCAGAAGAGGCGACAGATAATGTTTTCGTTGTAGGCTTCGTCGTAACAGACGGAGCCTTAAACCCCCCCGGGCTGGAGGTCGAGGGGACCTCTTTAGTTTGTGTGGTGCCCTGGCTGCTGCCAAGGTTCACAGGAGCCTTCGGTGGGGCTGTATTCAAGGAGGGTGGGGCAGCCGAGGCTGCTCCCCCCATGGGGGCTTGTGGCGTTTGCCTCGTCACGCTAAGCGCTGTCCGGGCAACTGCCAAGGGCCTTTGTGGTGCCGCCCCTCGTTGCACCACTTCGGCAAAAGGTGTTTTTAGTGCTAATGATAACGAGACCTGTTGTCTTGCTTCCCTAAATGTGATATTTTCCTTAACTTTTATAGTGATTATTTCTTTTTCTCTTTTCCAGGCTGGGCACGCTCTGGAGTATGCGGGGTGACTACCTTCACAGTTAGCACAGAGGACCTCGTCATGACTACATTCATCAGCGCTGTGGCCGGTTGTGCCACACTTAGCACACATCAGCTGTCCTCGGCAGCTCTGGGATGCATGACCAAATCGCTGGCATTTGAAACAACGCCTCGGGTTTGGAATGAAAGGTCGGACATGGAGTTTTACATAGCCAGTTTCGAGACTTTCAGGTAAAGTGGTTGAATTGAAGGTCAGTATCAAGTGCTTTGTTGCTATTTCATTGTTGTTACGTCTGATTTTGATGCGCTGGACATGTATCACACCTTGGTCCTTCCATCCATCAAGAAGCTCTTCTTCACTCAGTGTCATCAAGTCTTCGTCCGATACCACGCCCTTCACTGTATTCATAGTACGATGTGCGCTCACCGAGACGGGGATGTTACCAAAGGCTACAAGGTGCGAGAGTTTATTGTACTGTTCTTTGTCTTTTAGTTCGAGAAGCAGATCACCACTTGCCATCTTCGTGGCCTTATAACCGGTTCCAATGGTTTCTCTCAAGCACTTAGCTACAAGGAAGGGCGAGATTGTTCTAGCTTTTGTAGATGATTGTTCGCAGTGGAGAACATGGTATTTTGGAAACGTTTCTCTGTTTTTGGGCCAAAGTAGTAGAGTTGCGTCGGTGCGTACCCTTTTCGAGGCACGATCAGTTAGCGAGGGGGTCGAGGATCCCATGGGAAAATGTGGATTTTTCGGTAACAGCGCCTACCACCCACCACGGAGTCCAACAAGGGGACGTGGCAGAGCATGTGGGCATGTCTGCGCAACGCCAGCAGTACGCAGTTACTATAACCCAATATGGTTTACCCTAGTTTGGATAGCCACACAAGGTTAACCCTTGCCGCCAGGAAAAATCGGAAGTAAAATGAAGTGAGGAGAAGACAGGAAAGATGTAAAGTGAGAACAAAAGACGAAGATATAGGGAGAGAGAGATAGGAAAAGGCGACTGCCGATTTCCCCTGGGTGGGTCAGCCCAGGGGTGCAGTCTACGTGAAGCCGGGGCCAAAGAGGTGTGTTGCCTCTGCCGGGGGGCCTTAAAGGTCCAATCACCCAGCGTCGGCTCAACCCCCAGGATCCCCTTTTCCCCGGACACGGCAAACGCACGGCTAGGCGTGGGAGGGAGTAGAAACTCCCCCGTTAGCTCGGGTCCGTGGTGTCGCTACACACCAAACGCCTACTTGCGCAGGCGCCCCTGCGGGGATTTGGGAACATGTAGAGGACATTCATATGTTGTTTGTGAACTCAACACTACAGGAAAATGGTCACTTCCATATAGATTATTTATGATTTTCCATTTCACTAGGGGTAGGAGTGATGGTGATAGGATGCTGAGGTCTATAGACGAGTAAGATTTGTTGGCAACGTTATAGTATGTTGGCTCTTTTCTATTCAACAAACAGGCACCGGAAGAGAAGAGAAATTGTTCAATGAGACGACCTCGTGCATCAGAGCGAGAATCGCCCCACAGTCCACAATGTGCATTTAGGTCCCCAAGAAGCAAATAGGGTTCAGGCAGTTCGTCTATTAAAGACTGAAATTCACGTCTTTCAAGACAGTGGTGGGGAGGTACATACAAAGAGCAGATGGTGACGAGTTTGTTTAAAAGTACCGCTCGAACAGCCACCGCCTCAAGGGATGTCTGGAGTGGTAAGTGTGTACACGCTACTCCTTGGTTAACAATAATGGCCACCCCACCGGATGACGCCACAGCATCATCTCGGTCCTTTCGGTATATGACGTAAGCACGTAAAAAATTTGTAATGGAGGATTTCAGATGTGTTTCCTGTACACACAGCACTTGAGGGGAGTGTTTATATAAAAGCTCTTGGACGTCGTCGAGGTTTTTAAGCAGGCCTCTGGCGTTCCAATGTATAATTTGTGTTTCCATATTGGAAGTAAAGTAGTGCTGTGTGTACGTTAAGGAAGTGACTTGTTTAAGCTGAAAGGTCCAGCTCAAGTAGCAGGGCTATTATCAGGCCCTGTTATGAGCTTTTTAGTTTTCTTGGCGCGCTCCAGAGAGCCGCGCCGCTCTTTTGGCACCATGGGTGCCGCCGTATCCATTGCCTCCTCGGAGGCACTGGATGCCCGCTCATGCGAGCTGGGTTTTCGAAGCTTGGGCCTCGCCTGGCGAGGTGAGGCCTTGAGACCCGAGGACCCTAGAGTCCCTGGTCTCCGTTCGATAGTAGGCGGAGTAGACTCAACTACTGCCACCTTGGGGGCAGGCGCCACAGCCAATGGCTCACTCTGCGCAGGCCGAAGGAGTGGCGAGGGCTGGTGCGACACTGCGCCCTGGCGCGCCGCATCAGCATATGTGGGGCCATAAAATGGCGAGACTCTTTTTCTTGCTTCTTTAAATGTAATGTTTTCTTTTATTTTTAAGGTGATGATCTCTTTTTCTTTTTTCCAGAAAGAACAGGAGCGTGAGTACGCGGCATGACTAGCGCCACAATTCACACAGTGTGCAGGTGCTTCGCAGTTGTCGGACGCATGGCCCACGACTCCACACAGAGCACAAGTTTTCCGGCCACGACAGCTTTGCGAGCCGTGGCCATATCTTTGACATTGGAAGCAACGGCGGGGGTTGGGAATATATGGTCTCACAGATGTCTTTGTATACCCAGTCTGAATGGTTTCCGGCAAATCGCTCGAAGCAAAGGTCAGGACTAAGTGTTTTGTTGGTATTTCCTTTTGATCTCTTCTTATCTTAATACGCTGTACGTTTGTCACGTTCTGGCTCTTCCATCCTTCAAGAAGTTCAGCTTCGGTCAGGTCAAGCAAATCTGCGTCCGATACGACCCCGCGAGATGAGTTCATGGACCTGTGTGGCGTAATACTGATGGGTGTGTCTCCAAATGTTGTGATGGTGTTCAGTTTATCGAATTGTTCTTTGTCACGTATTTCAAGGAGTAGATCTCCACTGGCCATTTTGGTAACCTTGTACCCGGCACCGAGAGTTTCGGTTAAGGACCTAGCCACTACGAAGGGGGATACTGTTCTGGCTTGCTTGTTAGTTTTTTCACAGTGTATAATGTGGAATCGGGGAAAGGTTTGTCTTGACCGCATGAAAAAGTTGATATCTTCGGTGCGTACCCGCTTTGAGGAGGCACGATCACTTAGTAAAGGGAATGCTTTGTGCATGCTAATTGTATGTTGTTCAGTAGCGTTGGCGGCCACCCACCACGGAGCCCAACGAGGGGACGCTGCAAGCTTACAGATGCTGAAACCTGCAGACGCCAGCCGTACAACGCCACTATAACCCAATGCGCCTAACCAAGGTAGGCTATTTGCACAGGGTTAACCCTAGCCGCCAGGAAGTTTGGAAGTAAACGGAAGAGAGTAGAAGACAGGACAGATAAACAGTAAGTTAGGTATGTTGGGTTTTGTAACGCAAGAGCAACTAAGGCTATGCTGCGCCAGACTCATGGTGAGAATGCTTACAGCAAACAGGGCTATGACAATGACTCTGAAATGTCTTAACGGCGATGACATATGAATATGATGAGCGGTGAAGCGTGGCTGTATAAAGGCCTAAAAGGATTGGCTCCGTAAACACGTGAAGTATATATCTCTTCTAAGATTATGTGTGTGATGCTCGGGGTGGTCAATGTGTATGGTTGGTGCATGAGGTTACGTTAAACTGTAACGGCTTTTACCTAGCACTAATACCATACCCGTGTCCTTATACCTAAGGGCAGGGAGGCAAGTGCCTCGTTGTAAATTCCAGCTGCAGCAGATGCCTCTCCGAAGAGGCTGTGCTACGAGTCACATCAGTCAAGTTTTGCCATGTCTAGCGGTAGCATAGTTTAGTGTAGTTAGACCTTGTTCAGAAGTTGTGCTTCATTTAAAAAGCTGATCACATAAGCTATAGGTATGAGGGCGTCCTCGCCCAAGAGTAGCATTGGACGAAAGGGAATATTTAACCTGTAAAACATACGGAAATGTTTTTCTCTTAATGTTTCCATATGTGGGCAAGCTATTAAAATGTGCATTACAGTTAGTTGCTCCTGACACTTATCGCATGTTGGGGCTTCTTCGCCTGCCAATAGGTAATTATGTGTGATGTGCGTGTGACCTATTCGTAGTCGACATATAACTACTTCGATAAAACGCGCTTGATGAAGACAGGTCTTCCATTCACCAAGAACAGGTTTAATTAGGTGAAGTTTGTTGTTTTGTTGTAATTTCCATTCCTGCTGCCAGTGAAAGATGATGGCTCGGCGAACAGCTTGAATCCCATCTCTGGCAGGTATGTAGGTTTTTGACTCGCGCATCTTTTTTGCTGTTGCAGCTAGTTGGTCTGCCCTTTCATTGCCTGAGATCCCGACATGACTCGGGACCCAACGAGGCGTATGGTGTGGTCATCAGGTGTGTGGGATAGCATGTTTAAAATATCGCCTATGAATGGCTCATACTGAGATTTATAATTGAGACTTTTCAGCGCGCTTAACGAGTCTGTAAATATTACGGCTTTTTTATGTTTTGAGCCTATAATGTATCGTACTGCCATCCATAACGCATAGCACTCAGCGGTGTAGATGGATACGAACTGCGGTAGTCTAGTTATTTGCTCGTGTGTTGCTCCTACCACACTGCTTCCGACATAAGCAGATGTCTTCGAACCATCAGTATAAAATTCTTCGTAAGTGTTGTACGTTTGTTGTAATGCAAGGAATTCTTGTAGTATATGTTCACGTGGGGTGTTTTGTTTTTTTTTATATGAGTGAGTGAAAAATCCAAGAATTTGGAGAAATCCCTCCATGGGGCCAAACTGGGTGGCCTTCTGGCAATGGAGAGTGCTTCGTTAGGAATATTCAGGGCATAAAATTTTTCTTCAAATCTTAGTATTAGTGGCTTAATTACGTTTGGTTTGTTGGCGTAGTGTTGTCGCAGGTCACAGCGTGTGACAATACTGTGGCATATATGATCTGGTGAAGAACGAACCCTAAGGACATACGTGAGCATTAGTTTCGTTCTCCTATATTCCAAGAATAGTTCGTTACTTTCGGCGTATAAGCTCGAAATAGGTGAGGTTCGATAGGCACCTGTTGCGAGGCGTAACCCTTTGTTATGGACAGGGTCTAGGCGCTTAAGGTACGAGTCTCTTGCTGAACTGTAGATTATACTACCGTAGTCTAATTTGCTGCGTACTAAAGAGCGGTAGATGAGCAGGAGGCACTTACGGTTGGAACCCCAGTGCTTTCGGGACAAGACTTTGAGGACATTGAGGGCGTTGTTGGATTTCACCTTGAGATTGTTAATGTGTGTAAGAAAATTGAGCTTTTTATCAAATACGACCCCCAGAAACTTCTGTTCTTGTTTTATTGGCAATACTGTTTCGTTTATTTTCAGTACGGGGTCTGGTTGTAACCCTCGTTTCTGGGAGAACGCTACAGCAACCGCCTTTTCCTCAGAAAACCGGAAGCCATTTTTGTTAGCCCATTGTGTTAGCTTGTTCAGTGCTATTTGAATCTGTCGCTCGCACGTCGCCATGTTAGATGACCGGCACGCTATTTGGAGATCATCCACATATAGTGAGTGCAAAAGAGTAGATGGTATGACCTGGTTCACAGAGTTCATTTTGACGACAAAGAGAGTTGTGCTTAAGACTCAGCCCTGAGGCACACCATTCTCTTGAGTAAAAGTTTCTGAAAGTGTGGTACCCAAACGAACCTGAAAAGTTCGGTTCGATAGGAAGTCGGACAAGCAGTTGAGCATCCTTCCGCGAATTCCAAGATCTGCCAGGTCTCGCAAAAATACCGCACTTCCACGTTGTGTCATACGCCTTTTCAAGATCAAAAAATACTGCTAAGCAGTGCTGCTTGTACAGGAAAGCTTCTCGTACTGTATGTTCAAGGCGAACGAGGTGATCGGTGGTGGAACATCCTTTCTTGTAACCACATTGGTGAACATCTATCAAGTTATCGGTTTCTAGGATGTATGTTAGCCTAATATTAATAACGCTTTCGAAGGATTTCGCCATACAACTTGTGAGTGCTATGGGCCTGTAGCTTGTTGGTAATGTAGGGTTTTTTCCGGCTTTGAGAAATGGAATTATAATGGCTTTTTTCCACTCTGTTGGCATTCTGCCAGTGATCCAAATAGCGTTAAAGAAGTGCAGCAATGCGTTCACTGCTTCCTGGGACAAATGGGCGAGCATTTGATAATGTATTCTGTCTGGGCCAGGTGCTGTTTTTTTTACCTTGAGAAAGCACTCTGTTAATTTCCTGCAGGGTTAAGGGGGAGTTGTATGATCTGTCTTGATAACCTGTAATAGGAAGCTTTTGTTTTTCTGTAGATTGTTTATGTTTTAGGAAAGCTGCCGAATAGTTTGCTGAGCTCGAAATAGCGCAAAAGTGCTGCGCTAGTAGGTCTGCCTGTTCGCCTAAAGTTGTCTGGATGCCAGGGCTTGAGAGAATGGGGATGGTGTATGAACTGTAGTTGCCGTTAACCTTGTGCACCTAATCCCAAATTCTTTTGGATGTGATGGAGCTGTTGATGGATGAAATGTACTTTTTCCACGAGAGTTTTTCAGCCTGCCTGCGAATAAATCTTGCCTTTGCTCTCGCCTTTTTAAATGCTAGAAGGTTCTCTCCTGTAGGATGTTTACGAAAAATGCCCCACTCCTTGTTTTGCATTTTTTTAGCTTGTGTGCACTCTTTTGTCCACCAGGGTTTAAGTTTTTTCTTTATAATGCCGGAGGATTGTGGTATAGTTTGTTCGGCTGCCGCAAGTATGCAGGCGGTGACTGGCTCGTTCATTTCCTCTATGCTTAGGCCATCAAGCATCTCTTTTTCTAGGGCAGCTTTTTTAGTGAACAGTGGCCAGTCTGCCAGATGTAGTTTCCAACGCGGCGGTCGGGATTGAGTGGTGGGGAGGGTTTGTGTTAATTTTATGAGAGCAGGCATATGATCACTGCCATAGACATTATCTATCACGCTCCACTTTAGTTCGCAAAAGAGCGAAGGTGAGCACAGCGCTAGATCTAAGCAGCTAGTGGCTCCTGTGCTTAGGGAGCAGTAGGTGACGCTACCAGTATTTAAAAGACATACGTCATTGTTCAGAATAAAATCTTCGAGGGTTTGTCCTCTGGTGTCAGTTGTACTGCTTCCCCAAAGCATACCGTGCGCGTTAAAATCCCCTGCGATAACAAACGGTTCAGGCAGTTGGTCCAAAATATGCTCTATATCTTTAATCGAAAAATGCGTGTGTGGGGGGATATAAATGGAACATATGGTGATAGTTTTGTGAGCTAAAATGGTGACGGCTACGGCCTCGATGTGACTGTTGATGGTGATCTCTCTCACTGCAATTCCACTTTTGATGACAATAGACACACCACCAGACAACCGGCTAGCGTGGACGCGATTGCGACGTACTACGGTAAAACCTCTGAGGAAGTTGGTGTGTTTTTCTCCCAGATTGGTCTCCTGTAAGCACATAGCCATTGGAGAGAGACTACTTAGCAAATCTTTTATGTCACCTATGTTGTGAATGAGTCCTCTACAATTCCATTGGAGGAGAAAAGCCATTTTGGGCAGTGAACTTGAGCAGAAAATGGAGTAAGAATTGATTTGTTGGCAATAAAAACTTGGTGACATGCGTGTGATACTAAAGTCAAAACAGAATGGTACCATAACCTTTCAGGTTATGGAAAACGAAACTTATTTTACAGGGCTTTTTGGAGGCCCTGTAATTTGTCTTTTGTCTTTTTTGGAGCGGTCGAGAGAAACTCGCCGCTCCTTCGGCGCTGCACGCGCCGTTTGATTGATTGCTTTATTTTGCTTCGTCACAGTACAGTGTAACAGGAGGCGGAGGGAAAAGCCGTAATGACGGCTTGAGGGATCCTCCGCCCCCTTTGTGAACAATGGCAGCAGATGAAGGACATCACAATATCATACACTTTCACATTGTTTTACGTAAAGATCATGCCACAAAGGAAGGAAACCTGAAAACGTAGTGGATACATAGCTTACACAACAAAGGAACTTGCAGCAATCTTCTGCACCTGAATAAATACATAGTTTATAGAACATATAACATAGTTTGCTACATAGTTTATAGAACAAAAAGAGCCGCTAATTCTGCGACACTTAAATGAGACACATCTATACCTTTGCTAATATAAGTATTCAGAATTCGCGGTAGAGTACATCGAAGCATCTGAAAACCATAATTAGTGCGAAAGTACGGAACGTTCCACATTTCTGTATTTCTTGTTTCATACGCCTTTTCCTTTAAGCAAAGATTCGCCATTTCCGTAAACAAAAAGTTTGCGCGTTTGCAGCTAAGGCAGTACTCTCGTAGTAGTCTGTATTGATATAGGTCATTCACTTTGATTATCTTATATTTTTTGAACAGTGGGTCACTAGGTGCTAGAGCTGTAGCGTTGTCTATCAGCCTCAGTATTTTCTTCTGTATTCTCAGTAATTTTGTTAAGTTTGTTTCTGTAGTTGTTCCCCAAACCAAATAGCAATAGTTAAGATAAGAACTAAACAGCGATTTGTATATCAATAACTTCACCGAATTTGGGATGAGGTACCGGATACGGCTGAGTATTCCAGTTATCCGGCCTAATTTTATTTGAATATTATTTACGTGATCATCCCATTGCAAAGAACTGGAGAAACGTACCCCAAGTACTTTCACTGACTTCACTATTTCTATATCTGAGCCTCTAAATACAATATTATTCTTCAAAGTCACTTGTTGACCTTTCGAATGAAAAACTACCGCTTTTGTTTTAGTTGCATTTATTTTTAACTTATTGTTACTTGTCTAGTTGTCTAACTTCTGTAAGACGTCATTAGCTTTATTAGAAAGAATAACATCTGATGATGAGGTGACAAATATACTCGTGTCATCTGCATAGATAATAAACTTAACTTCTGGGGAGTTATGGACTATGTCATTAATATATAAAGTGAATAATAAAGGGCCAAGAATGCTCCCTTGTGGTACCCCTGAAATTATATTTTTCTTATCTGATACTAAATCATTTATCGAAACAAATTGACATCTATGCGCCAGATAGCTTTTAAGTAACATGAGTGGGAGCCCGCGAATGCCATAATGGTTTAATTTTTCAAATAAAATGCCGTGGTGAATGTAGTCATATGCTTGTGTGAAATCCACAAAAATTCCGACCACTTTATTTTTTTGTTCAAATTGTTGTAGAATATATTCTTTTTGATCCAGTAGGGCGAGTTCTGTAGACTTATGTTTTTGGAAGCCATATTGTGATTTTGTCAGGACATATTTGGTGCAAAAACAGGAGAAGCAACTAAAAATAATTTTTTCGAAACCTTTAGAAAATACGGGGAGAATAGATATCGGTCGATAATTTGCAACGTTATGCTTGTTCCCCTTTTTGTAGAGAGCTATTACGCGTGCCGTTTGCATTTTCGAAGGAAAAACCCCTGTCGAAATACAGAGATTGAATATGTGTGTTAGTGCTGGACTGATCTGATCGATAACATATTTCACTGGTTTTATTTGTATGCCATCAGCGTCGCAGCTGCGACTGTTTTTTAAGCCGAGAAATACTGTGCGGACTTCTGGTTCGATAGTACCTGCTAAGAAAAACGTGTTTGCAATTTCTGGACCCAGAGTTCGGCAAGTAGCGGTTGATCTGTCGCTAAAGTCTCTGTAAACGAAGTAATCATTAAAAACATTGACCATAGCCTCTCCACTGACCAAGTTTCCGTCATGGAGTACCTCCTTAATTTCTTCTGTTTTCGAATTTCGGCCCATCAAAGAGTTTATTCTATTCCATAAAACATCTGCTCGTTTTGAACACACAGTAAATGCTTGTATATGATACAGCTCCTTTGATTTCTTCATTTCTTTACTTAAGGCATTTCGGAACTGCTTGAAAGCAATTAGGTCCGCCTCGTCGCGCGTACGTATGAATTTCCGGAATAATCTGTTTTTTCTGTCTATTTTACGTAAGAGTTTACGTGTCATCCAAGGTTTCCGACAACCTTTACGTTTTTTCCGCTGTTTATAAGGGAAGTGTTTTTTGTATATACAAATAAACGATTCTAAAAAAGCGTCATAGGCTGAGTTCGCATCATTTGAGTGAAAAACATTGTCCCAATGCAAAGTGCCAATTTCTAAACGGAAAGCATCTAAAGCAGCTGGCGAGACATGCTGATAACTATAAGGAATGTCATTCTGAATTAACGTAGGTACAGCTGTTTTTACAGAACAACATATCGCCATGTGATCACTAATAGGATACGTAAGGACAGCACAGGTAACACACGACAGATCACAGTTTGTGATAAATAAGTCTATGGTGGTCTCCGAAGACAGACTAATTCTAGTGGATCTATTTATAATGTTTTCGCAACCGTTGCATGCAATAATAGTTTCAAAGTCACACTTTCTCGTGCTTTCATGCCCCATGTCAATATTGAAATCACCACCCAATATAACAGTGTATTGATGTTGATTTACAAATGTTAAGAAAACATCTAAAAATGCAAAAAAATCAGACAAGTCACCATCAGGTGGCCGGTAACACACAGCAACTATGACATCTTGAAACTGAACACATAACATTTCGTAATGAGCAGTAACTGAAGTAAACTTTTCGAGCAATACGGCTGGTAAAGAATTTTCAAGTAGCATAGTGACACCACCTCCTCGACGACTTGGCCGAAAAACAGAGAACGTTTTCATATGAGGTAGTTCAAATTCTTCTGAAATATCCGATTTCCAGGTTTCCGTTAGCATAACAACATCAAAACAACCTTTCATTTGATTAAACAGACACTCGAGTTCATTTACTTTGTTTCCCAATGATTGTACATTTAAATGGAAGCATCGGAGAAAACCTCTTTGTACGTTTCCAAACCGCTTCGCTAACTCACGAAGGGCGATATATCCGAGGTCATCCATTTTACAGAGCAGTAAAAACAAACAAAAAAAGAGATACCAAGAAACAGCACAAAAAACTAACATCAATTGCTCAACGCTGACAAGTCATCCTCACACCTGATGACCTGCGCACGTTCTCCACTCTTCCTACGCACCAAGACCTTCCCATTGGAATGCCACGCAAAGTCACAGCCAACTCTCCTAGCCCAGGTTTTAGCTGCTAATAAAAGAGCCCGGGAACGCTTGGTCATATTCTCAGTTATGTAGACATTTTCTTGTTCCTGCCTCAAGGATTTTCTTTTTTCAAACCACATATTTCGAAGGTCCTGGTGGACAAAGCGAAGGATCACTCCACGCTCTCTACCTGGCCTCGATGCCATCCTGTGAATAGCGGAAATATCCGCTGGAGCAAGTTCCGTCAAACTCAAGGTTTTCGCAAGATCATTTACCTTGTTTAAAAGATTTTCACCTGCAGTCTCAGGAATTCCATGTATCTCCACATTTAGACGTCGGCTGCGCCACTCGAGGTCATCAAAATCAATCTGAAGCTGGGCGAGACCCTTAGCTGGATCCTCCTTCTCAAGTTTGTCGATCTTGCATTTTATGTTTTTTATTTCCCTGTCATGCCCACTCAAGCGTTCTTGAATTTTATCAAAGTGATCCGACAGCAACTGAATTGACCTGTCTATTCCCTCTACCTTTTCAGTTTGACTGGCGGTTGTGTCCATAGCTTCATGAGAAGCGTTGGACCGTTGCTCTGCCGAGCAATCCCTGGGTGTTGTGGGCTTCGGCTCAAGATACGAAGCCTTCACACCCTCTGCACCGGACGTCGACGGGGTTCCCGCAGTCTGCCCGTTGCCTTGGCTCGTGCCAATGCATGTCGACGCCCGTGGTGGGGCCTTGTTGGGTAAGGCCGGAGCAGCCTTGGCTGCTCCCGCAGTAGGGGCAAGCGGCGGTCGCTCCAGCACGCTGTGCGTAGCTTGGGCGGCCACCTGATGCTGTCGTGGTGCTGCCCCCTGTTGCACCACTTCAGCAAATGATTTTGCGGCATAGAAAGGGGAGACCCGATGCCTTGCTTCGCGGAAACTTATGTTGTGGGTGACTTTAATGGTAATAATTTCTTTTTCTTTTTTCCATGCTGTGCGGGATCTAGAATCCGCCGCGTGTTCTCCATCGCAGTTCGCACAGTGGGGTTCGGCCTTGCAGTCATCATCTGCAGAGTGGCCTGTGATACCACACCGTGCACAGGTAAGCTGCCACGGCAACTCTGAGAAGCATGTCCGAATCTTTGGCACTTGAAGCAGCGCCGCGGATTCGGAATGTAGGGTCTCACAGACAGTTTTAGATAGCCGGTAGCTAATTCTTGCGGTAGTGTGGAGCACCCGAAGGTTACAATTATGTGCTTGGTTGGAATTTCTTTGTTTTCTCTTCTCACTACGATACGCTGTACGTGAACGACGTTTTCGTCCTTCCAGCCAGCCAGAAGCTCATCATTTGTTAGGTCTTTTAGGTCATCGTCTGACACAACGCCTTTGACAGTATTCATCGTTCGGTGCGCAGAGACGGTTACGGGCTTGTCCCCAAATGCTACTAATTTTTCTAGTTTCTGAAACTGTGTCTTGTTTTTAACTTCCACTAGCAAGTCTCCGCTTGCCATCTTTGTAGCCTTATAGCCAGTTCCGATAGTCTCGGTTAGGCACCTGGACACGATGATGGTGATGTTTGATGTTTTATGGCGCAAGGGCCATTTCACGGCCAAAGAGCGCCAGTTCATCTTACTAAAATTGTGGACAATTATTGTGATAAGCGGCTGTATAAGGGCCATAAAATTCCTCGCAGTAAGGCGGGTAAAAGCATACAAGTAATAAAATCATGACCATGCGGTAAAAGGTGTGTGTGATGTGAATAGATGACAAAAGTTGGTGATAATAAAAGACGATGGTGCATATGTATGGCATTAGCACAAGTGCCTCAGTCGTTCATACCCTTGCGTCCAAGGGCCGTGAGGCATGTGCTTTCTTGTGTAGCCACCGCAGCAAAAACCTCTCTGGAGAGGTCATGCTACGGTATGCCCGGGTATATGACATGAAAGCTATGAATTTCTTTTAAAAACGCTAACAATGATTTATAACTAAAAAGCGGTTCCCTACCGACAAACATTGCAGGGTGTAAAGGTATATGTTGTCGGTAGGGTAATGGAAAGTGTTTTCTTACAGTGTCCAATTGTTTGCACTCAATTAAAATGTGAAGGACTGTCAATGCTTCACCACATCTGTCACACAATGGTGGATCGCCACCGGACAAAAGATGTATGTGTGTCGTGTATGTGTCGTGTGTGTGTCGTGTGTGTGTCGTGTATGAGTGTCCTATCCTGAGTCTCGTTAGTATTACCTCTGTATAACGCGAATTCGATACGGGCGGCCAATGACCAAGGTGTGGCTTAATAACGTGTAGTTTGTTTTGTGTGTGTGTATCCCACTTGCTCTGCCAGTATACTCTGAGGTTTCGTTTGAGGGATGGTTTAAGATCGAGGGCCGGGATTGATATGGGTGTAGGGGCAGTGCTTTTGTGCACGGATGCAGCGAGCTGATCCGCCCTCACGTTGCCTTGAATCTCACGGTGCCCTGGCACCCAGCACACTACAACATGTTGTTTGAGTGTGTAAAGTGTGCATAAAATAGAGTAAAGTGAGACAAGGACTGGGTTTTTTTGTTTTTTAAGACTGTGCAGAGCCGTTACCACACTTAGGGAGTCTGTATAAATTACTGCTTTTTGTATTTGTAATTGTTTGATGTGTTTAGCTGCCACAAGTATCGCGTACGCTTCCGCTGTGAAGATACTTGTGCGTGGATGTAGTGGACCAGCATCCGAAAAGGATGGGCCTACAGCAGCGTAGGACACAGAGGAGTTAGTCTTGGAGGCATCTGTGAAGAACTCAGGACATGTGTATTTGTGTTGAAGTTCCAAAAAGTATGTTCGGATATGGGCAACAGGTGCATGTTTTGTAACTTCTAGGAAAGACACATCGCAGTCTATAGTCTGCCATTGCCACGGTGGCGGATATGCTACAGGAGCCATTAAACTGTGTTCTAGTGAGATTCCAGTTTCCTCAGCTAGACTCTTCAGGCGAATAGAGAAGGGCTGCCTCATCGAAGGGCTGTTTTGAAACAAAATTGAGCTCGACAAATCATTAATAGTAGAGTACGAGGGGTGCTTCTTGTCTGCTTTCACCTTCAGGTAATAAACAAAGGACATGTAAGTTCTCTCCAGATGAAGCGACCACTCATTTGACTCAACATAAAGGCTTTCTACGGGGCTGGTGCGAAAAGCACCCGTAGAAAGGCGGATGCCCATATGGTGCACGGGGTCCAGCATCTTCAAAGCACTTTGAGTCGCAGACTGATAAACAACGGCCCCATAATCTAAGCGGGTGCGAATGAGGCTTCTATATAGGTTCATGAGACATTGCCTGTCACTACCCCACCTAGTACGTGACAACACTTTTAAAACATTCATGGCTTTTAAACATTTTGTTTTTAGATACTTGATGTGCGGTACGAAGGTCAACTTGTTGTCCAAGATTAATCCTAGGAATTTATGCTCAGTATTAACAGACAGACGCTGACCGTTCAGTTCAATGTCGGGTTCTCAGTGCATGCCTCTCTTTCTGGAGAACAGGACACACGTGCTTTTTGTGGGTTCAGTCGGAATCCGTTTTCCTCTGCCCATTTTGAGAGCTTGTTTAAACCTAACTGAACCTGCCGCTCACACATTGCCAGATTGCAAGACCTAAAGCCAAGCTGGACGTCATCCACATATGTACAATAAAACATATTGCGAGGGATGGTCAAGCGCAAGGAATTCATTTTTATGAGAAAAAGTGTGCAGCTAAGTACACCACCTTGTGGAACGCCTGTTTCCTGGACAAATGTTTGAGAATGAACCGTGCCCACTCGGACACGGAATGTCCGGTTTGACAGGTAACTTTTGATTGTGTGAAACATTCTTTCGCGCACGCCAAGGTTGGATAGGTCTCTTGGAATTCCAAAACGCCATGTTGTATCATAAGCCTTTTCGATATCGAGGAACACAGAGAGAAAATATTGCTTATGGACGAAGGCGTCTCTGATCTGTGCCTCGATACGAACAAGGTGGTCTGTCGTGGATCTACTCTCTCGAAACCCGCACTGAAATGGGTCGAGCAAATTGTTTGTTTCAAGAAAGTGTACAAGTCGGCAGTTTATCATTTTTTCGAAGACTTTGCACAAGCAGCTTGTAAGTGCAATAGGCCTATAACTCGAAGCTAAAGAAGGGTCCCTGCCCTCTTTCAAAATGGGAATAACAATAGCCTCTTTCCAGGAGGTAGGAATAGTGCCAGAAGACCAAATATCATTGTACAAAGTAAGGTTTTTCGGGTTTCGTTTGGTAGGTTCTTTAACATTTCATACATCACACGGTCAGAACCTGGGGCAGAAGTACTGCAGGAGTTCAGAGATGTTCGGAGCTCAGCAAGACTGAAAGCTTGGTTATATCCCTCGTATCTAGTGGATTTGTGTTCAAGTTTCTGCTTTTCTATTCTTGTTCTGTATTTTTGGAAAGTGTCAGTATAGTGGGACGAGCTGGATACCTGTTCGAAGTGTGCACCGAGGAAGTTTGCCTGATCTTCCAAGGTATCACCCTGAGTGTTTACGAGTGGAAGTGTGTGTACTTGTTTTCCTGCTATCCTACGGACCATGTCTCAGACTTTAGCCTCCTGTGTGTATGAATTAACCCCTGATAAAAACTTCTGCCAGCTTTCTCTTCTGGCCTGCCGACGCGTTCTCCTGCCTTGAGACTTTATTTTCTTGAAGGTTTCAAGATTTTCGGCTGTCGGCGAGTTCCGAAGCAGCCTCCAAGCTCTGTTTTGCTGTTTGCGCGCGTTTCGGCATTCAGAGTTCCACCATGGCACACGTCGTTTTCTAGGGTGTCCATTTGTTTGTGGGATGCATTTTGTTGAAGCATCGATCAAAAACGCTGTGAAGTAGTTCACCGCAACATCAATGTTCAAAGTACGGATGTCATTCCAACCTAGACTAGCAATAGTATAAAACTGTTCCCAGTGGGCTCTGTTTATGAGCCACTTGGGAACACGTGATGTACACTCAGTTACTGTCGTGCTCAAAACTACGGGAAAGTGGTCACTTCCGTACGGATTACTGACGACTTTCCACTGGAGTAGAGGCACAAGAGATGGAGATACTATGCTCAGGTCTATGGAGGAGTAGGTGTTATTGGCGAGATTATAATAGGTTGGTTCTCTTCGGTTTACGAGACACGCGCTCGACAAGAGAAGGAAATGTTCGATCAGTCGACCTCGCGCGTCATACCGAGAGTCTCCCCATAGCCTGCTATGCGCATTAAAGTCTCCAAGGAGAACATAAGGTTCCGGAAGTTCGTCAATTAAAGAGTGTAAATCACGTTTTTGTAGCTGATAACTAGGAGGAATGTAAATCGTGCAGATTGTGATCAGTTTATCAAAAAGAACCGCTCGAACAGCCACTGCCTCAAGGGATGTTTGGAGTTGTAAGTGTGTGCATGCAATTTCTTGATTCACTATGATGGCAACACCTCCGGATGATATCACGGCATCATCACGGTCCTTTCGAAAAATAACGTATTTGCGAAGAAAATTTGTGTGTTTTGAATTAAGGTGTGTTTCTTGTACACACAGCACTTTTGGTGAGTGTTCGTGTAGGAGTTCTTGGATGTCGTCAAGGTTTCTGAGAAGGCCCCTGACGTTCCATTGTATAATTTGAGTGTTCATGGTGAATTTAAAATAATGCTGTGTGTACGAAAAACAAGTGGCTGTTTAGACGGGGAGTTTGAGTTCACTTAACAGGGCCGTCACCAGGCCCTGTTATTTGCTTTTTTGTTTTCTTGGCGCGCTCCAAGGAGCCACGCCGCTCTTTCGGCACCAAGGGTGCCGACGTATCCATTGCCTCCTCGGAGGCACTGGATGCCCGCACGTGTGGGCTGTTAGTTTGGATTTTGGGCCTCGCCTGGTGAGGGGAGGCCTTGAGACCCGAAGACTCTGGAGTCTCCGGTCTCTGTTTGAAAGTAGGCGGTGTAGCCTGGGCTACAGCCGCCTTGGGGGCAGGTGCCACAGCCGACGGCTCGCTCTGCGCGGGCCGAAGGGGTGGCGAGGGCTGGTGCGGCAGTGCCCCCTGACGCGCCGCATCAGCGTATGTAGGTCCATAGAATGGAGCGACTCTTCGCCGTGCTTCCTTAAATGTAATGTTCTCCTTCACCTTCAACGTAATTATTTCTTTTTCTTTTTTCCAGTATGTGCAGGAGCGTGAATATGCGGCATGGTTTCCTTCGCAGTTCACACAGTGTGCCGGTTCTTTGCAGTTCTCGGACACGTGGCCTAGGACTCCACATTGTGCACAAGTCTGGCGACCACGACAGGTCTCAGAGCCATGGCCATACTTCTGGCATTGGAAGCAACGACGAGGGTTTGGTATATACGGCCTGATAGATGTTTTCGTGTACCCTGTTTGAATGGAATCTGGTAGTTTACTGGATGCAAACGTGAGTATCAAGTGTTTCGTTGGAATTTCCTTATTATCTCTTCTGATGATAATTCTCTGTACATTATTGACATTTTGGCTCTTCCACCCTTCCAAAAGTTCAGTCTCGGTGAGCTCAAGTAAGTCTGCATCAGATACCACTCCGCGAGTGGTGTTCATGGATCGGTGTGGTGTTATGGTGATCGGTACGTCACCAAACGTTGAGAGGCTGTTTAGCTTTACATATTGTGCTTTTTCCCGAATTTCTAGAAGAAGGTCTCCGCTCGCCATTTTGGTTACTTTGTATCCAGCCCCGAGAGTTTCCGTAAGACACCTGGCAACTACGAAAGGAGATACGGTCCTGGCTTGCTTCCCGGTTTTTTCACAGTGAATGACGTGGAAGTGGGGAAAAGTTTCTATTGGCTGGTTGAAAAGATTTATGTCGTTGGTGCGTACCCGCTTTAGGCCGGTACGATCAGATAGTAGAGGAAATGCGCTTTGCATGCCGGTCTTATTTTTGTTCAGCAGCGTTGGCGGTGCAAGTTTACAGGTGCTGAAAGCTTGCAGACTTCAGCCGTACAACACTGCCATAACCCAATGCGCCTAGACCAAGGTAGGCTATTTGCACAGGGTTAACCCTTGCCGCCAGGAAAATTGGAAGTATACAGAAGAGAGTAGAAGACAGGAAAGATGTAAAGTGAGAACAAAAGACGAAGATGTAGGGATCACTTGTGTTCAAATAGACGAAAGGAAAAATGTTTAGTGTAACCAGAAGTTGTACGATGGCAACATTTTTTTAAAGAAAATTATAAACCCAAGGAGCCATTCGCAAATGAATACATCATCTGTAGAAATACTGATTAATATGAGGTGGTAATCATCTTCAAGCATGTATATCAGAAAAACAGCGTGTGTATCATAATGTCTACTTCCTTCGCTCTTGTTTCTATTTGCTTCATTTTGTTCTGACCTTCTCTTCATATAGACTTGTTTTCATGTGCGCTTTTTTACATGTACACCTCCTGTGCCGAGCAGCCTTTTTTTAGGCTGAGCGACATTCGTGCTAGCATCGCCATGACCGGTGCAGACTGGTGCAGACGGCATGAGGTTCTCCGTGGCGTGGATTTTACCCCAACCTCTCTTCGTGCCCTACTCTAGCATGGAGGCGATTGCTAGCATGTCCTCTGCTCACCGTTACGCCGCTGGCCATGGCGGTGGTGTCACGTGGCACCACTGGCGTGCTCACAACATATACCTTTACACCTTGCAATGTTTGTCGGTAGGGAACCACTTTTCACCCATAAATCATTGTTACCCAGGCATTGCGTAGCGTGACCTCTCAAGAGAAGTTGCTGCTGCTGTGATTACATTTAAAAGCACTTGCCTCGCAGCCCTTGGACACAAGGGCGCTGATGAGGCACGTGTGCTAGTGCCAAATATTTTTACATTTGTATATTATCAAAACCTTTGTCACCCTTTTTAATATGCATATCACGCCACTGTCATCTCTTTAATACTTATGTTTTACCCGCATTATCGCGAGGAATTTTAAGGCCCCTATACAGCCACGCAACCTATCATTGTCCACATCTCTATACTCATTGAAATGGCGCTCTTTGGCCATCAATTGGCCCTTGCGCCATAAAACGCCACACATCATCATCAAGGAGTTGAATCGACAACTCGTGTAATACGCATGCAACTGCGAGACGGCGTTTCTGTGAATCAACTGCCCCATCAGGTGCGTATTGGCAGCAGTACGGCACTGATCGTTGTGCCGGGAAGACCGCCTTTGTGCTTGCGGTGCCGAAGCACGGGGCATATGCGACGCGATTGTAAGTTCCCAAGGTGCAGCGAATGCCACTGTTTCGGTCATGAGCAGGACGAGTGCAACCGTTCATACGCACGAGCTGCAGGGCGGCGACCAGAGACTCAACAGAGTGAACTTCTCATGGATGAGGAGGAATCTGAACAAGCGTCTTTGCCTGCGACACCACAGAAGCAGACGACATTGGACGACACGCCAGTGCTGAACAAAAGCAAGCAATTGTCTTCAGCCCTAGACACGAACGCCGGGCGGAAGATGGGAAATCCAGCGGCCCCAACGACGAGCGAACAGACGCGTCCTGCGCTTGCGCGATGTACGCCGCGTCGCAGCTGCAAACAACGCACCCCGTGAAACGCCGGCGTCCCAGGCCAACGCCACTTCGACTCCTCTAAACTCGGCTTCACAGTACTTCTTGGCGAACGAAACACACGAAAATGAGGATTTGCTTGGTGACCTTGATACCCCAAGGATGGAATTAGAACTGGCGTCTGCAAAACGCCATCGCGACTCGGACGACGGCGCTCAAGTAGATGAAACACAAGTGAATTCGGAAGTGCAGTGGAAGGTTGTCAGTGGAGGCAAGAAACGAAACTCTGCCCGACAACGGTCGTCGTCGCTCAAACGCGACGATGGCCGCTCAAACTAAAAGTGAACAACATGGATCCACCCTGAACGACGAGAGCCCAATAAGTGAACGTGCAGGGGGTCTCAGCTTGGACCAGCTCACCGATCACGTCGCTGAGTGGGTTCGTGAAAACAGCGGCGCTCCACGTACGGGGACTGGCTTCCTGAAAGAAACACACTCAGCCCTACAGGCTAGCAATAGACCAAGACCTGGACATTATTGCAGTTCAGGAAACCAAAGTGGAGAGCTTGGACGACACCGAGAACTTACTGCAACGTTTCACCGGACGCTACACCGCCAGCGTCAGTGATGCAGTTGGTAGGTCGGCAGGGTGTGTCATCTTTGTGTGGGACAGTTTAAGTTCCACTGTTCAAAATGTCACGTCTGATTCATCCGGAAGGTTTGTTGTTTGTAATTTGGCCTTCTTCTCTCTTAATTGGGGAGTGATTTGCTTATATGCACCTCTTAAAGTTGATGAACGGTATGCAACATTCGACGAAATTCGTACTTATTGTGAATGCGATCACATAGCCATCATAATAGGAGATTTTAATTGTGTGATCAGTGCCAATGATAAAACAAGTACATCCGATTTCAACGACTCAAGCAGAATCGCGTTAATGCATCTGATTTCTGACTTAGACCTTGAAGATGTTGCAGAGTGTATTGATAAAGGACTAAATCTGTATACGCATTTCCAAGGATCCAGTCATGCGCACCTAGATAGGGCCTACGTGTCACTGGAGTTAGTTCCGATTATCAGTGAGCACAATGTCACCCCTATTTCATTTAGTGATCACTGCTTAGTATCATTTGTAATAGGTAAAAGAACTAGACGTGGACAAGTATTTAACTGGGAGACGTGGAAACTAAATTCTAATCTCTTGGAACATGAAATATTTATGGGCAGTGTTCGAGAGGCGTTGGTAAGCATAGACAGTGAAGACCAAAATAAATGGAGTGAAGTGGGAACAATTTAAACAGAATGTAAAGTTGAAAGCTATCGAACGCTCATGTGTAATAAAACACGGAAAGAGTGAAGAAGAAAGAACCCTACGCCTAGGTCTGAAAGAACTGCTAGCAGAGGAAAGCAAAACGCCTGCTTATTCATAAATGATATAAGGTCAGTAAAGTCCCGATTGGAACAAATTGATGAGAAGAAGTATTGTGGCGTGCGAATAAGGGCAAGGGCAGAGAAAATGACCGTAGAGGAGAAATAGACCAAAAGAATGCTTGGTCTCGGAAAACGAAACGCTCAGCAGAATGCTATACATCAGATTGAATACATGGGTAACGTTACAAGTGAACAGAGATATGTAGAGGATGCTTTCAACGAGTACTACACCACTTTATTTGATAAATGTAAAGTAAATGTAGAAGAATTCAAGAATCAATTCTTAAAATAAATGCCAAAAGTTGAAGACTGCAGGAAAGACAGCTTAGAATGTCCTATTTCTGAACCAGAAGTGACAAAAGCAATTATTGTCCTCCATTTGGGAAAGTCCCCAGGACCTGACGGGTTAACAGCCGCATTTTATAAGGAATTCAAACACGAACTAGCCCCGACCCTAGCAGCAGTTTTTAACGAAGCGTTAGACATAAAGATTCTGCCACCATCTTTTCTGCTATCTCATACTATATTAATTTCAAAAAGTGAACTCGCAGTTAAATTACGTGAAGTGACATCGTACAGGCCAATCAGTCTATGAAATATCGACTATAATATTTTGATGGAAGTGCTAGCAATGAGACTGCAGACAGTTATTAAAAGATTGTAGGCGACCACCCGACATGTGGACTTAAAGGGCGCACTATATTCACAAACATTCACAAGGCACGAAGTGTATAGGAGTGCTGCGATGCCACAAACCACGGAGGAAGGAAAGGCAAGGAGCGGCCCTGACGTCACTCGTTGTGAAGCCGCGATGAAGCCGGAAGTCGGCCATATTGACTAGGCAAATTCTCCTCTCTTGTTTACATATGAATGCGAAGCAGAAGGCGCGACTCCCTCTCCGGCTCGGAAAGCACGTGGGCTGCGCAGCGCGTGTGTCGTGACGATTCGAAACTAATGGAACTGGGCTCATCACTCTGAGCCAGCGGGACACGTTCAGCGAAATCGCTTCGTCCGAGTAATAACAGGGAGTAACAGCTGGCCGACAACGAAACAACTACGAGATAACGCACGCTAGATGCACTGACGACGCCGAGTGCTTTCACGACATTAATTCAGCAACTTTACAGACAACACGATCGGTCGTGCGCCTTCTACGGTTGCATTCCGCCACGCGGCCGACGCAGCGTCCTGCCACTGTGTCCGTGTTCTGCGTGAAACTCACCGGCGTCAGCATTCTGCGACCGTGGTGACTTTGAGCACGGTGCTAGTGACAGTTGAACGTGGTTGCTGTTACGTTGAGATTACATGTAATGCTGGTGGAGAGTGTACCAAGCGGAACAGAAAAGGTGTTTTAATACGCACATGCAAGTTGTTACTGTACACACACAACACGAAACTACGTATGTGCACATGGTCCTCACGGCGTCTTGCTGGGCTCAACAGCGTCGTCCGTTGTCACAAGCAGGAGCACTGATCAACCGTCACTGACCTGCAAGGCGTTCGTCGTCATTCAGCTTCGTCATGGTGCCCAACGCAATTTCGCTGAGCACTAACTGCTTCATCCGCGTCATCCGCCGCACGACACATGATTATGCACTTGTTCTACGCACTGTTGAAACCCCGTGATGGACAAAGGGATTTGTAAACGTTGCTAAGAGTAATGTAACAGCCAGGAGAACACTGCGTAACCAATAACGCGACGCAGAGCACAGATATTGTCCACCACGGCTCAGCAAGAGACCTGGGGAGGCACACATTCCGCCGCCAGGCGCGGCCGCTCACTGCTAGACCAGCTCCACTGCACAACACGTAACCATAACAACGCCGCCATTGTGCCTAGTGAATATGGCCGCCATGATGTCATTTCCGCCACATTTATTACGCCCTGCGCCGGCTGGGCATGCCCTCTCCTTACCTTTTTCCTTCCTCTGTGCCACAAACAATCCAGATAGGTTTAGAAAAAGCATTTGACTGAGTACCGCACAAAACTCTTTTTCTCCTGTTGGATTATGTCAATGTTGGCAAAGTAATTCGAGATACAGTTCGAATGGCATATACTGGATGTAAAACTCAGCTAATCATCAACAAAGTTCTTGGGAAACGAAATAATGTCAGATGTTCTGTACGACAAGGCTGCCCTTGTCTTCCCTTATGTTTTAAATTTATATAGTGTCATAGTGCCAAAAAGTCATGAAAAGCAGTGACATAGTAGGGTACAAACTACAAAAAGCTGAAGTACGGGTACTGGCATACGCAGACGATATAGTTGTGTTTTGTAAAGATTATGCAAAGATGTAAGGTTATGTAAAGATTGTTTTGTAAAATTTTCGCAAGAGCGATCTTTTGTAACGTATTTTCGGTCAGTAAGCTCTGATATGTCCTTCAGGTATTGCATTGTTCACGTGTGAATTTACAGAAGCTTCATCGAATATTTGCTGTTTTCTTCTGGGGTTGTTCTTGGGAACGAACAAGTAGAACTAGCTTATTCAGACGGGTGCGCTCTGGTGGACTTGGTCTGTGTCATTTGTACCTTCGTCAGGTAGTTATACAGTTTATGTTTTTCCAAAATAATCGAGACCCATTCATACGTACTGGTACACAACTTAGACTTGGAACACGGTTGCCAGAATTTGTGGTAGCATCTGGTCACATGAAAGCAACCATTAGAGGTTTTCTAAAAGAAGTTGTTGATTCATGTCGTTTTCTAAAAACGCGTTTTTCATTGGAATACCTCAGTACAGTTTAGCAGAAAAAGATTTGCAAAAGTTTAGCAGAAACGGTTCTTCCTGTTCCCCTATATAGAACATTATACCTTGTAGGCCCCGGCCAAAATGTCTCAAGCCGTGTAAAAAAATTGAGGTATTACTCGGAGCGAAATTCTTTTTTATTTAAATTGCACACTGGGACCTTGCCCGCGAAAACATGGTGCAAGAAAAAGGGTTATTTGTTTCTTGGGGAGTTGATTGCTTTCTCTGCCAAAGGCTGGAAACAATCGAACAAGTTTTCCTGGAGTGCTGGGACGCAGTCTTATTCTGGGATGTTCTCCAAATGACTTTGAAAAAGGATCTGCCTCTCGATGCCCATGGCTTCAGATTTCTACCAATATCAAATGAAGAAGGAATACCTTTTGACCTAGTTATGTTACTGGGCCTGCATGGTATATGGCAATCTAGAATGGCGGTGCGCCGTGCTGATGTTAATGTACGTCCGGTTACGCAATACTTCCTTCAATCTGTCTGTTCATTCGTGGAACCACGAAAGGTTTAACAATATGCGCCCGAATGGCTTCATGAAGTAGAAAGCCTTCTACACATGAAAGAATTTTAAAAAGCCTGTTAAATATTACGTTTTTTACCTCTTTTCTTTGTTTCATATTTCTCCTTTGTTTGATGTATATTTGTGAATGTTGTATGTACACAGGCAATAAAGAAATAAAGAAAAGAGGCGTGGCCATGTGGTAGAACGTCCGCTGGCCACGCAAACAACCCGGGTTCGATGCCCACTTAAACTCTTCGCTCACAACCAACGACGCCGACTCGGATGCCGGCGCCGATGCCGGAATATCTGCGAAACGAGCTCTTTTACGCTATACCGCGTTCAAAAAGAAACCTAGAGCCATCCAAATAGCAGCTTGTCATCATAAAATGTTTCATAATATTTTCAGTGTACGTATTTCTTTCATAGAAGCACGCCGCCAATATCCAACGGGAGAAAATTTTAACGAAAAAAAAAACTAGAACTTCTGTTGACAGGAGTAAAATTAACGATCTCTCCGTCAATTAACCCAGTGCGCTAGCATAGAACGCATGAAGAAAACTTCATGAACTGCCCTTTTATTTCTAACAATTTTTTACACAGTGCTCTTGCTCGTTGGACGGTGCTGCTGCCTGGAAGCAGTAAAAGTAACACGTAGCCTCTACGATAAGTGGCGAGAACACGCTGTTGCTATACGGGCATCATAGTCGGCGCGTTTCTTATAGGAGTAATGTAAATTTGTCAATGAGGTATATAACACACAGGTGCGGTAGCCCAAGCTTCGCTCATAACATCCATCTAAATTAAAAAGTTGGCAGATCCCACGTACAGCGGCAATCGATGATATCCGAAGACGAATGAGAAAGGTTGATATGTCACTTGAAAGTCAGCGCAACGTTACGAGGTGGAGGTAAATGATGCCGTACATTACTTCTTTGTCATGATTATCCTGTTTAGATGTGTCGTTTGCCTTCGTTATCTATTCAAGTCGCGTGATACCAAATTTAGTATATGTGGAGCTAGCAAAATGAACGCGAGCACGCTATGAGCGTTGCATGTTGTCATGTTCTTACATGACACGCATCTCAAGATTATTATATTTGCACCAATCACATACCTTCGTCATTCATTGAAGTCACGTAATACCAAACTTGGCAAATGTAAAGCTAGCAGAACGGCCGCGAGTGCATAAAGTGTTTGGCATTTATTCAGGTTATTACATGACGTGCATGCCGTGATTATCATGTTTGTATGTGTAATTCCAAGTATGGTACATGCGTAGCTATGGGAAAGGCCAGGAGCGCATCATGAGCGTAGCATCTAGTCATGCTGTTACATGACACGCATCTCATGATTATCATGTTTGCACCAGTATCAAACCTTCATCATACAATCACGTCCTGTCATACAGAATTTGGTGTAAGTGAAGCTAGCGAAACGGATGCCAGGGCATCGTGAACGTGGCACGTAGTCGTGTTGTTCCATGACACGCATCTCAAGTTTATCATGTTTGCACCAGTCACATACCTTCGTCATTCATTCATGTACTGTGGTATATGTATATGTGACGCTAGCCGAACGGCCGTGAGCTCATCATGAGCGTGGCATGTACTCATGTTGTTACACGACGCACATGTGATGATTTTCATGTTAGGGTCAGCCGCTTGTGTTTGCCACGCAATCATGTCTTACTATGCTGGTTTTGCAACATGCTATGTGAACGAAACCACCGCAAGAGCTGCAAGACCATGTAAAGTAAATCATGACATTCATGACATCCATGTCATGACTTTCATGGTATGATTTGTCAAATATCTTCTTCGTACATTCATGTTATGCCATACCAAGTGTGGTATTGATACCATTAGCGAAACAGCCAGGAGAGCTAAACGTCGTAGGCGGCTGGATAGATAGATAGATAGATAGATAGATAGATAGATAGATAGATAGATAGATAGATAGATAGATAGATAGATAGATAGATAGATAGATAGATAGATAGATACGCGAAAGGTCGCCGAAGTTCGCTAAGAGATGTTTCGCATTTAAAAACAGACATCCGACGTTTCCCTAGTTAGAAAAAACTAGAAGCCCTTAGGATGAATATCATACCATAAAAATATGCCGGAACAAGTAATTAGGACGCGATCAAACGCATGTTGCTCACCAGTGCCTCACTGGAGGGTAAAATGAAGGTGCGTCGCGTAATGTGAAGAAGTTCTGTAACGCTGGAAAGATCAATGACTAGTTTAATAAAACAACATGCTTCGTCAACTATCATCATATTGACAGACGAAGCTCAATTTCCGCTATCAGTGTGCAATGTGCATTGCTTGTAGTGTGAGTTCCTTTTTGTCGTGCGCATGTTCGCCCAATTAAACAGTTTTGTACTAAACTTGTCGACTGCTGCGTTTTCTAACCTCATGACCTCGTGACAATATGTATGCAGTGTAACTCTCACGCCAAAGCAGAACCTTCAATTTCGCACTATTCTCGCTTTCGAAAACGAATTTTCGGAACATTTTGAAACACAGTGTTCTATGTCCAACTGGAAGTGCTTGAAAGAGAAACGAGAGCTTCACCCGCTGTTCGTACCGCGGAGAAAAAAAAGAGGGGTTAGAACAGCTAAAAGGGGCACTGACTCAAAATTTCGCAGCCAAGATAGCCTGTAGGGTTGATTACCAGAGACATTCATATATCATCTGCAAAGTATAAACAGCGAATATAGGAGGAAAGGTATTTAAAAAAATGAGATTACACGCCTTCGGCTCCATCGTGCCACTGAGACCATCAAACAGGACCTCCTAGGCAGTTTGCCAGGTCGGACGAGGTGGCTAGCCAAAACTAGAGCAAGTGTAGCCCAAATGTAGCCAAAGACAAAAAAAATAGCCGAAATATTTGCAGCCAAATATAGCCATTCACATCTGCAGTTTTAGTTATATTTTTACTTTTGACAATGTATGTTTTTACAATCCGTTGTTAGCGTATCGTTTAAAGCGACCGGAAACCACGATGTGACTATGAGAGACGCCTTAGAAGAATGGAATGAAAAAACTTTATTTCAGTCCTGCAGGATGCGCTTAGCGCGTAGCGGGCGTCTTCCGCGTATGGACCGACAGGGAGTACCTGGCGGCCGCTTCGTGGGCCTGCTGGACGGCCAATTGCTGGTCGGCGAGAAGTGAGCTTCTGAGGGACCTCTCCCACTTGCTTGAAGTAGAGTCGGGAGGAGTTGTTCTACACTCCCAGAGCATGCGTGCGAGTGTCGCTTTGTGTCCACATGATGGGCATGTGTCGCTGGGGTATGCATCGGGATAATAAACGTGAAGCGTGGCAAGGTTTGGGTACGTGTGTGTCTGTATTAGGCGTAGGGTTAATGCCTGCGGTCGGTTAAGTTTCGGATGTGGGGGTGGAAAAATGCGGTGTTCCAAGTAAAAGCGCTTTCTGATTTCATTGTACGTAATTGGTGCATCCCGATTGGTATCTAACCCAGCAAGATGAGGTTGCCCTGTGGCAGTGCGGTCGGTAAGTGCGCACGCTGCATCATGGGCGATCTCGTTGAGGTTCGATAGGGCACCCGGCACCTGGCCGAGATGGGCGGGGAACCAGATGACAGTGTGGTGCTTCAGGGCACTCGGGTCCGCATTGCGCAGGATACGTAACGCCTGGTCGGAGATGACTCCGCGTTCGAAGGCTTTGATGGCCGGCCTGGAGTCACTGTAGATCACGGAGGAAGGAAAGGTAAGGAGCGGCCCTGACGTCACTCGTTGTGAAGCCGCGATGAAGCCGGAAGTCGACCATATTGACTAGGCAAATTCTCCTCTCTTGTTTACATGTGAATGCGAAGCAGAAGGCGCGACTCCCTCTCCGTCTCGGAAAGCACGTGGGCTGCGTAGCGCGTGTGTCGTGACGATCCGAAACTAATGGAACTGGGCTCATCACTCTGAGCCAGCGGGACACCTTCAGCGAAATCACTTCGTCCGAGTATTAACACGGAGTAACAGCTCGCCGACAACGAAGCAACTACGAGAGAACGCGCGCTAGATGCACTGACAAAGGCGAGTGCTTTCACGCCATTAATTCAGCAACTGTACAGACAACACGATCGGTCGTGCGCCTTCTACGGTTGCATTCCGTCACGCGGCCGACGCAGCATCCTGCCACTGTGTCCGTGTTCCGCGTGAAACTCACCAGCGTCAGCATTCTGCGACCGTGGTGACTTTGAGCACGGTGCAAGTGACACTTGAACGCGGTTGCTGTTACGTTCAGAATACATGCAATGCTGGTGGAGAGTGTACCAAGCGGAACAGAAAAGGTGTTTTAATACGCACATGCAAGTTGTTACTGTACACACACAAAACGAAACTACGTATGTGCACATGGGCTTAACAGCGTCTTCCGTTGTCACAAGCAGGAGCACTGCTCAACCGTCAATGACCTGCAAGGCGTTCGTCGTCATTGAGCTTCGTCATGGTGCCCAACGCAATTTCGCTGAAGACTAACTGCTTCATCCGCGTCATCTGCCGCACGACACATGGATATGCACTTGTTCTACGCATTCTTGAAACCCCGTGATGGACAAAGGGATTTGTAAACGTTTCTAAGAGTAATGTAGCAGCCAGGAGAACACTGCGTAACCAATAACGCAGCGCAGAGCACAGATATTGTCCGCCACGGCTCAGCACGAGACCTGGGGAGGCACACATTCCGCCGCCAGCCGCGGCCGCTCGCTGCTAGACCAGCTGCACTGCGCAACACGTAACCATAGCAACGCCGCCATTGTGCCTAGTGAATATGGCCGCCATGATGTCATTTCCGCCACATTTTTTACGCCCTGCGCCGGCTGGGCATGACTCTCCTTACCTTTATCCTTCCTCCGTGCTGTAGATGAATTCCCGTTTGCTGTCGAGCATAGCTATAGCTACTTGCTCCGCTACTTCGGGTTTTCGGGTAAGGGTTGTGGCTGAGTTAAGAGTCTGCTGCGGGGATGATACCGCGACCGCGGCGAAGGCTTAGAAGAATGCTCCAGAAATATTGACCAACTGCGGTTTTGCTCCTATATATGAGTACATGGGCGTCCTAGTAAGGGTTTGAAAACGTGAGAGTATCAATATTCATGTACTTCTTAAGCAAATAAATTGATTTTTCTTTGTATATCATTAGACATATTTTCAACCATAAAAAGTGCATAAATTTAACAGACAGCACAATTATGCAAGCCACGTTGCATCAGTCAGTCGCTGTTGGAAAGTTACCTTCAGAGGGCTGTATCAACAACTCAGCGCTCTTTGACAAATGCAAAAGATGACCAAGAATTACTTTTGACAAATTTTATGATCATAGACGCTAGATTTTGTCGCCGTCCTTGTGAATATTAGGTGTGTATGTAGACTTAAGTTTAGCACCACCAAATAACAAAAGTGGCCACTTATCTACAGAAGCGTAGGTAGAATTTTTTTTAGGGGGAGGGGTGTCCGCTTTTCGGAATGGTCATTTTTCGTTCGATATATCATGGTGAAAAATGTCTTTGGGTGTGGGAGGCATGGTCCTGTGTTCCACCCCCTGGCTACGCCAGTCTTTATCAAGGTCCAATATAATAAAAGTAAAAAGAAAATGTTTTCATGTTCAATGCCCGTGTGAATATTCTTGTGGCAGTGAAGTAATATGGATACAGCACATATTTAGAAAGAACTGGCAGAATTGAAATAGGCTGATAGTTCCAAAAGTCCCCACCTTTAAATATCAAGACAACTTTCGAAATTTTCATTCTCTGGGGAAATTTTCCACTGGACAAGATTAAATTAAATATATGTGTCAGCGGAAACGTGAATAAGCCTACAACGTGTTTGACAGGTCTAATTTGCACTGTTTAACAGGTCTAATTAGCAAGTAATCGACATCGCAAGTGCTACTATTGTTTAAATTTAGAATGGTACTGCGCACCTCCTGCACGTCGGTAGGAGATATAAAAACAGATGTAGCGTTGAAGTTTAAATCTATGTTGCCTGAATCGTAACATTCTGAACGCGTGTCAGAAAATTGTTGTATAAAAATAGATTAAAAGATTGGCCAACGGTAAGCCAGATACAGCTTGACCTTCATAATTAATGGTTGTAGTTAGTTGCCAGTTTCGGGAGTGGCCAAGTACGGAATTTATTTTCTTCCACGTTAGGTCAGATCGTTTGATATCTTGAGAAAATAAATTATTATAGTAGGTATTTTTATCCTTTCTAACAACGTTGACTATTTGGTTTCGGACGGACTTAAATTCTTTGAATACGTTAGGATTTCGACTAGTGATGAACGTTTTGTACAAATGGTTTTTGTGCTTAATTTTTTGCAGAATGTTTTTCGTAACCCAGGGTTTGCAAGTCTGGCGCGATTGTGTTACGGTTTTAGTTTGAAAGCAAACTTTATAACTTGTGCAGAAAGTTTTTAAGAAAATTTCGTAGGCTTGGTCAGGGTCACGCTCATTGTA
This sequence comes from Rhipicephalus annulatus, assembly GCA_013436015.1. Classification (NCBI taxonomy): domain Eukaryota; kingdom Metazoa; phylum Arthropoda; class Arachnida; order Ixodida; family Ixodidae; genus Rhipicephalus; species Rhipicephalus annulatus. Next base: position 233,831 of record WOVY01000228.1, on the reverse strand, counting down.
GACTTGTTGCCATGTATGTACGCTTACAGCCTCTTTAAACCATACTAGATTATTATCCGAGATATCCTGGAAAGTGCGTTTCTCCCTTTCTTTCTTGCGTTGATCAGTACTAGCCAGAAGCATAAAAACTGCTAAATGGTCACCTAAATCTGTAGCAATAACATCTGATTTTATCGATAAGTGCAATGCATTTGTAATGAAAAAATCTAGTAACGTCGACGATGTTGCCGTAACTCTGGTTGGTCCGGTAGATATTATGTCAAAGCCATTCAACGCCACAAGTGCAGCCAGGGACGTTTGCTTCAAAGCATTGTTGAGTATGTTGGTAATAAAGTCGGCTCCAAGTACAAGTTCAAAGTTGTTTTCAGTGGCAAAATTAAGAATCTTCTCAAGAAACGTAAAAAAATTGTCAAACGAACCGGTTGGGGGTCTGTAGAGCCCTACGAACATACGTGCTGCATTACATAAGGTTACCGCTTCATAGTCCTCTGTTACAACGGTGAAAAGGGTTGAAGGCTACACTCAAGACTTGTGAACAGGTACTGATACCTCTCCACCGCGTTTTCTCTGCCATGTTACGAAAAAAGTGCGAATATGCTGAGGATGTGTACATTTCTGACCCTTCATCATACCACGTTTCTGTTAGTATAGTTGCTGAAATTGAAAAACTAAGTGTCTGAAAAAGCATGTCTAATTCATCGGTTTTTGATTTCGCGGAGCGGCAGTTCAGGTTTATATAGGAGAGAGGATTTTTACATGCCCTTGCAATCTCTAAGAATTGGTGTGGCACGATTACCATGTTGTACAAGCTTGCATATGCTTGCTTAACGTGCACGTTCGCCGATTTGCATTTCTGACGCAACAACGACTGCACAATCACCCTTCTTTTTCCTTAACAATATCTTGCCGTTTGAGTGCCAAGCAAAGCGGAATCCATTTTCAGTGTCCCAGTCTTTCGTTTTCCGAAGAAGGTCGCGGTTGTGGGTGTTCATCTTTTCGAGAATCGAAGCCTGCTATTTAGCGGCCCTCAGCTTCTGGCGTGCAGCAAGCCACAGATCTCGATCTGACTGATGGCTGTAGCGGATGATTATTCCCGGTATCTTATCTGGTTCTGATGGAAGCCGGTGGATCGCTGTGACGTCATTTGTTGAGAGGCGTGAGACAGAAAAATTGGGCGTGAGTGCAGTCAGCTTATCCAGCAAATCTTCAGCAGGCGTCACATAGATTCCGTGTACTTCCAGATTTAGACGCCGGCTGCGCCATTCAAGGTCATGCACGGCATCTTGCAGTTTCTTTTGTGTTTCAACAACTTCAGCTTGTTCCACTGCATCTAGACGCTTTTTGATTGACTTAATTTCTTTGTCGTGTTCATCTAGGCGCTTTATCGTGGCGTCAAACTTTTCAGACATTAGTTGTACCAAACGTTCCATTTTCGTCACCGTTGCTGGCAAAAGCATAAGTTGTCCAAGCTTTGAATTAGTCACGTCAAGCGTCACTGTAATATCGTTCGGTGTGGTGCTACATTTTGTAAGGATTATTCTGGTGTGGGGCCATTAGTTCCTGTCTGAGTGTCGCCATGGTAGGCTTTACACTTCCATGTTTTGCGAAACGAATCAACCTTAGACCTTAGGGATCGCTCGACAACAATAGAGCATGTGCCAAAATGGTAAATACCACAACACACAGTACACTCAAGAGCATCGGCTTTTGTGCACACTTTTGCACACGCTGCACATACTGATTCAGACATGGCACAGATGAGGGCACAGATGACAGTAAATGGCAGTAAACGGCAGCGGCGGCAGGCGGTAAAACTAAATGATAGCGATTTGCAATTTTTCACATTACTAACCTGCGAAAAACATAGGCAGCGATTACTTGGTGCGTCCTCGGTGGCGCCGCCACTGCCAATGAGACGATTTTTGTTTCCAAGGGTTTATATAGGCCGTTGGTGAGTGTAGATGCCGCAACTGTCGCGGTCATGAGGTCCGATAAAGCACCTGGCAAGCACATTGTCCGATGATGAGGTCTGATGAAGCACGTGGCAAGCACGACCTTCTGGTTTACAGCACAAAAATGTTGATATTGTCACGGGGTCGTGACGTGGCCGAAGACAGGAGACTTCGTGTTGGGATTTAACTGTTTATTTGGGCGAACCTGTGCCCGGTAAACGGAAAGTCCAAATACAGCAGCAGTCTCGCACAGATAGCAGTCTCGGACTGATAGCGGCGAACGGAGCGTCGGCCTTCGATCAACAACTGACAAGCGGCGAAGCGCGTCGGCATTTATACTCTTGCCGTCGAATGTTCTAGCGTTATCGCTGGCGGTGGCGTAGGTTCCAGAACAATCTGTACCGTTCGCACAGTGGGCGTGATCTTATCGAAATGGTCTACTACAGTCCGGAACCTTCTAGAAAACTGCAGGCGCGGTTTGCGCTGAGAATCGTGCGGTGTTTTTGGACGATAACAAAAACTTGGGAAATGGAACGTGGCAATATGAGCCTGCGAAAAGCATAGGCAGCGATTACTTGGTGCGTCCAGGGTGGCGCCGCCACTGCCAATTAATAGATAGATAGATAGATAGATAGATAGATAGATAGATAGATAGATAGATAGATAGATAGATAGATAGATAGATAGATATGCTCAAAGTCGTCGAAGTTCGCTGAGAAATGCTTCGCATTTAATACACATGCTACTCCTTCGCTTCTAGACCTTTCAAAAACACCTCCCTGGGCGCCACCAAAGTCCTCTTTGGGCTGCGCAAATTGGCGTGAACGCTCGAAAATGCACTGACAAGGCTGCGTCCTTAGCCTTCATACTTCCGCGTGCAACCCATTATGGCGGCGTTTCTTTCCCTCCTGTTAAATGGTGGAAAGCCTAAAATTATGTATTTCACACGCCAGCACAGCCAAAGAACGGCTTTCAGTGACGCGGAAAGGCGTTCTGCACCCGCTCGGACGAAAATGGACATAGACTGCCGCTGCTTGTCACACGATTTTCTCTGTCTTGGGCGACGAAGCGTGCGAACTTAAGGTGAATATAAACGTTTTCAGCCTGTTCAAAGCCTAATGTGAATGCATCTCTCCATATTTGTCTATGCTAAACGACAGTCACCTGTTGAGTGTTCATCACGGCTGGGTGACATACAGCCCCCAAAAACCGAAGTCTTCTATTTTTAGTAGCCCAAATATAGCCACATAGCCAACTAGCGGAAGGCAATGCCAAAAATCTTTTCCTGTAGCCCGATTCGAATGTATAGCCAAATCTGGCAACACTGCCTCAAGAAGATCCCCCTACTTCCCTCACGTCAACACGCCGCAGTCAGCAAAAAAAAACTTAGGGTGACGTCATAGCCGCCATTTTTTACGCTTTGTTACCACAGTCTATATTTCTCGGCGGCTAGTTGCGAATGCGTGGACGTGGCGCAGGCTTAGAAATTTTGGGTTTGGTGACATTGCAGACCCGTTCCCTATTCGAAAGTAATTATGATGCGGACCGTGTGGAAGTGTGCCACAATTCTGTGTGCGGACGTGGTCAAAAGCTTCGCACGCTAGGTGGCGACAGTTGCACACAGTTTTTGGAGCTTTCTCGAACTGAAACTGAAACTGATCCACAATGAGGGACCTTTAATTAGTTATCTATCGCGTGCTGCAGCAAACGACGTGTCATGTCATGACTAACAGGCCCCCAACAACACATTGCAGAAGAAAAATGCGAGCCCAAAGTTTTTGTGTCAGTACCCTTTCAAATTATGTTTTGCGCAAATCACGCATCCACGTTTTCCCTTCTTTCAGTGCTGAGAAGGTTTGCGACCACTGCCCTAGGATAGTTTCATCGTACAAAAGCCGGTTGTCATGTCTCTCTAATGCGACTGAACGATGATTTCTGGGTGACTGATACTGGCATACTCACAAAAAAGACGAGCGATCATTAGCTCCCCAATTTTTGCATGTGGGATTCTCTGCTAATGAAGGCTGACGAACCATATCTCAGCAATTGAAGGGAAAAATACCTTACGACATGGTGGCGTAAAAGAGCTCGTTCTGTAGATCTCCAGCGTTAGCGTTGGCGTAAGTGTCGGCGTTGCTGTCGATGTCAGCTGCGTTGGTTGTGAGTGATATAATGAGTGTTACCCTTAAAAAACAGAAATGTGCACATAAGATAAATAATAAAATTTTTTGGTTTAATTACAAATGAAACCAGGCCTTCTGCGTCACAAACGAGTATGCTACACCAGAACTCTTCATCGTTTGGAATAGCTTCGAAAAAAAAGAACACTATGTCAATGTCCTGCAGTGCAATGAGCCATTACAACGTGTGTATATTATTAAGTGGCAGAAACGTAGAATCACTCCATGCGTCAGAACATGTGAATTACGTGACGGGCGGATGTTTTAAAGGTCCACTCATTACCAAGCACCTACGACACACTTAATCATCCTTCTCCGCAAAAGCACCCATGAAGTCAGCAGCTACCGAGTATTGCGAGTTGCCTTACAGTGATGCGTACTTCGCTCAATCGCAATTGAAAGAATTTTGGCAGAAGATCAAGCTTGCTACTTGGAGGAGACAACTTACGATGGTTTGAAATGACCCATTAATGCCAGACACACATGGGTTCTTTTGCTCTCGGCAAGGTATAGACTCTCACCGAGAATAGAAGTCAGGCGAGCAGTTAACACGTCAGCACACACGAGACCTGATCGCGCTTTCGCGTTCTAATCTTGAAGTCAAAGCTGAAATGTCCTCAAAGTTTTTATAAATGTCCTCAAAGTTTTATAAATTTCTATAAATATCACCTTCGATGCACAAATTTTGATCTGCCTGCCTGCGTGTCTGTCTGTCTGTCTGTCTGTCTGTACATTTCTCCACTTGTCCCCCTTAACGGAACCCTAAAAGGCACCAGACAATACCACAAACGGCCGATCTCATCCGCAGCGCCCACCAATATTGCTTAAGCCTCAGCGCTCATACTTGTGCTATTGTCAACTAAAAGCAAGTATTGCGCATATCTGAGGCACCGTAACAACACGTCATTGTTCTGTATGTGTATCTTTTACTAGAAAATGCATACATAAGTAATTCTAAGGACCGCAGCGTTTATCAGGCTGCGCTGACCATGCAACGCTAGCACAAAAAGGCAAGTGTTTCCAACGCTTTGCTAAGACGACACGGTGGTGGCACCTACCCATCACCTTGCGTTCTTGACCTTATCACCTCCGAGACGGATGCACACGCTGCGCGCTTCGTTTTCCAAGATAACTGCCAGATAGCGCTCATGCCTCACGTGTGATGTGACTTGATGCGCTCGTTTGCCGCCGCTGCACGCTCGAGGCACTCCAACATAGCGCCCCCAGAATACCATTCACCGATTTTAGATGCGGAAGCATCTTATACTCGCGCCTTGTAGTGCGCCATCCGCACCGCTTCTCAAACATTCGACAGCTGACGCGCGCGCATGCGCCGTCGCCCACCATCTGTGCCGCGCGCGCTTCTCCTTCGAGATCATTCGACAGCTGACAGCGCATGCGCCGTCGCCATCTGTGCCGCGCGCGCGCTTCTCCTTCGAGAACATTCGACAGCTGACAGCGCATGCGCCGTCGGGCTGTATATATACTCAAGGTCGGCGCTCGCTCGCTCAGTTGCCGCTCGTCCGTTGGTTTGTACGGCGCGTCGACGTCCGAAGTCGCCGTGAAATGAATGCCAACGAATCCACAAACACAATGATCGACGTCCCTTCGACCAGCGCCGCCCTTTCACATACGTGTGTACGTGTTCACTCATTTAACACCCCCTCCTACAACCACGTTAACCAATTTAGCCATCGACCCAAGTAAGTCGCAATTTAACACCCCATTTTACAACCACGTTAACCAATTTAGCCATCGACCCAAGTAAGTCGCACTTTAACACCCCGTTAACCAATTATATGCTCCGCATCCTCCTCAGTGTTCCCCCGAGGGAAGCTGCGGGCAATTTTCTTGCGCAGAACATTAAATAAACGTTTTGTTCACTCTCTCCAGGCGCAAGACTATGGTCTTTCGACCACATTTGCAGCGTAACATGCAGATACGAGGCCAGTTTTTTTGTAAGCCTTAGATAATATTCTTGTTTTAATATCTCAGTGGAGATTGTTCACAATGGTGTAAGGAGCAAGCTGCAAGAAGTCCTCTGGTCTCAAATTTCTAGCACGGCTACTGCGCTTTGATAAAAAGGAGGTGGGGTGCATAAAGAAGAAAAAGAAAAAGAAATGAGCGCGTCCTGATAAACTGGCAAGGCTATTTTGCTAATTTCTCGCACTGCAATTTGTTCAACAAAGTGTTCGCGAGAGCTGAAAAAATAAAAAAAAAACAATATACCTAACACTACCACGATTCAAGCTTTTCTAGTTCTTTTAACAAATATACCTTTCCAAAGAAAAAAATGCTAAGCGCTGTGACAAGGTTACAGCAAACGTAAGATGCCTCCTATCAAAATTTTTTCCGTTGTATGGATCGAGAGAACTGAGAAAGCAGACGTATTTGCTCACTCCGAGACCGAGGCAAATTGCTTCCGTTTCAGGCATCTTGGCACGGAGCAGAAATGTAGATATGGGTCTGATTACCATTTTGTTTTCTGTTTCTTTGCAGTTCCCGTAATTCGTTCTCGTTTCTAGATTTCAATCAAGTCACGCCCGGTGCCCCTGTTTTCATTTCTAAATAAATGAAACTTCAAGGAGAGAGCACGCAGAGGAAAATAATTTGCAAGATGTGTTACAAGCACACGTGCTTGTAACACACACGCTTTGGTCGGGTTTGTTCTGCTAGCATATTCGTTACAAAAATTTCATTAAAACGCACAGACGTCCGAGTGTATCTTGGTGAAAGAAAAGTGGATTGCTACATCTCTTGCTACGCAATTTAAACAAACAAAACGGAGCACGAGTTCGTTTGTGTCATGCGTTCTTCCAATTAGTGGGCACCTGCTGTGGCGCGATCACTATGGAACAGGCGTTATACTCACTTACGAATGTACATGTGCGTTGAAAATTACGAACGCTCTCAGAAGAAAGAAATACAATAATTATTATTCGAACAGCACAAGCGACTATTCGCCACCTTCTCGTTATCGCATTAATAAAGTTAACACAAATAGCCAAATCCTTTCCACGGCACTAATAGAACAGCACAAATTAAATTTAGCACTGTTTGTGATATAGTCGCCCAACATACGTTGTTCTGCCTAACAAAATCATCTTTGTTGAGTTCTGACTGTCTGAGTCACTGCCTATAATATTCCGAGGCTTTATTTATCCCCAGCTACATCCCATACTGATGTTCAACAGGCTTTTGTGTTCTTACAATGTAATGTGTAAATGGGAAACTTCAGTTCGAGTAATTCTTTAACAATGCTCATTCTCTGTGCTTCTTTACCATTCAGTGATCCTCTACGTGATCGAAGAGCATTACTAACCTTGTCATATGTTTTAAGAATAAGGTCGTCACCTGAACACATCTGCTATGAAATTGCCGCAAAATGTGGCTCGCGCTCACACTACCTCAACAAACCGAACCTAATCAAACCACTTGTCCTACGTTTCGAGGAATACTGCCGCTTTTATACCATCCCTTTTGAATCACTAGATGTCGCTATTAAACCACCAAGACTGCCGCCATGGTTCGACTTGTCACAGCTATGCGAATTTTCACTAAGCCGTTTTAACAAAAAAAGCACCGCACCAGAACACATAATCTAAGAATTTTATACACTTCAGCATGAATATAGGGATTACGAAGAATTTTACACAGATGGCTCAAAAACGGAAGACCACGTGGGTATTGGGATTGCGACGCTGAAAAGCGCAATTTCTGTGAAAGTACCTCGTAGTTTTTCCATTTTTTCAGCTGAAGCTTATGCCTTGAGTGAAGCAGTTCAGAAAATACTCGCTGAAAAATACAAGAAAGCAATCATATATACCGACTCACTAAGCACACTAAAAGCACTACATATAAAATCCAAATGTGAGCCTATAGTAGGCGACATTCTAAACATGGTATACTTAAACAGCCAGGCAACCTGCATCCGTTTCTGCTGGGTCCAAAGTCATGTTGGGATATCCGGAAACTAAAAAGCAGATAAGTATGCTTCCCAGGCAGCCCATAATACAGTAACAAAAGTAAAAATTCCCCTTAAAGATATCCAGAGAATAATTCGCCTGGCCCTACTAGCAAAATTTTAAAAGCAATAGAACACCTGCACGAACAATAAGCTCCACCTGGTGAAACCCACACTCGGGGAATGGAAGACCTGCCGTCACCAGCAACGGTTTATTGAAGTTGTATTATGCCGACTACGCATTGGACACACACACACACACTTGACACACAACTTCTTACTCGCAAAGGAAGAACAACCAACGTGTGAAAAATGCCAAGAAGCGTTAACACTTATGCACATCCTAATCACATGTCCTACCATTGAAACTCAGAGACAAAAACATTTCAGCAAGCTATACAAACAACACGTACCTTTACACCCTGCTTTGTTCTTAGGAGATGACCCTCTAGCACCTCTGCCTGACTTGCTAAACTTTCTGAAAGAATGTAACCTGTTAAATAAGCTTTAAAATCTCATCTTTTTAGTGTCCATTCCTGAAAGTCTTGTGTCTGGCGCAACATAGCCTTAGCTGCTTTTGCGCCATAAAAACCAAATTAACCTAACCTAAAAGTAATCAATGTATTTAACCATAGGTTGTTTTGGACACATTTTCTGTGCAGCTGTCTAGGCATGTAAAAATGTAGATGAAGAAACATTCGCCGCTGTCAGAATTGCTGCTCGGCGAATACTTGAAACAGCCAATTTTAATAATTTTGGTAAATAATTAATATCTTATTTTTACGCGATTGTGCATACGAGATATTGCTGTTGCGAGCAATGTTTGCCTCTTCCACTTAAATTGCGTTTCTAATTCGAAGACGCCAGATTTGGATTATGACAGGAATATTTGGCGCAGACCTAGTTTTGTTTTAATTCGGGATAGTTAAAAAAACAGATACCGAGATTTGATTCGAAGTCTCCTATATTTTGCATATGATTTCACAGCTGTTTTCTACTTCAAAAAATTACACTTTTACCAATATTGTTGCCACCGTGTTCTACATTTTGTAATTTTTTACAGCATATAGTCTGTTCTCCGAGTTATGGTCACTGTGTACAATTTACTTGTAGGGCGCAATATTTTATGGAAATTCGTATTGTTTGTTCAGTTATTTCTCCACTTATCACTGGCGCCACCGCGGTGGTCAACTTCCTAAGGCGTGCTCACGTGCTGACCCGCACGTTGATGGATGGAATGCCGGCTGCAGTGGCTGCATTGCAGATAGAGGCGAAAATGCTATAGGCCCGTGTGCTCAGATTTCGGTGCAACCTAACGAACCCTAGGTGATCGAAATTTCCGGAACTCTCCACTACGTCGTCTCTCGAATTCGTAAGGAGGCTTTGGGACGTTAAACTTCACATATCAATCAATGCACCCATCACACCTATGATTTTGGTTTTTAATCATCCTCATCGAAAGTTTTCTAGCAATAATTTGTAAAGCTCAAGAAGCTCTTGAGGTTGTGTAAAAATTTATTATCCCACGTTCCTTCCTTTGTTTACCTCCGCGTTATATGCGCCTGCTAAATGACTGAGTTGAGCAAAAATGACGTTAACCGAGGCGCGCTAATTGAACAATTTATCTCTGCGACACTAAAAAAGCGAAATGAAACCACGTAAATCAGTGATAACTTCTCATGCGTGTACCTTCCGTATACCTACTGAAGGAGTTGCTTGGCTCGGTGGATTCTGTGCTAAACGGTTGTGTCGTCCGCGATCTCTGACTCCAGCGAAGCTCTCACTAATCGGCCCGTCGTCCCCGATCTCCTGGCGCCGTGTAGCTCTCGCTGATCAATTCCCTGTCCTTGGACTCCATCGAATAAGCCTTGCAATCTTTTCCATCTCTTCCTTTCTCTATCAACGCTCATGTGCGGCGAGTGCTCTGCCTTCTATACCTTTATCCTTCTGCTGATATTTTGACGCGATAGCGTTAAAGAGCTAGTGTCGCCGAAATTTCGGTGTCGGCGCCGTTGGTTGTGAACGAAAACTCATCATCTTATGCGTGACCCAGACGTTGAGAACGATGCAAAATAAATAAATAATGAGAAACACTGGAGCTGAGTAGGGACCGAGCCAGGGTTGTTGGGGTCCGAGTGGGAGATCAAACCCAAGTCGTTCGCGGGACAAGTGAATGTTTTGAAATTAAGGAACGCTAAAGCTTCGCCTTCAGGAGTTGAACGGGATAGCGACATCCTGTTCGAATTGCACACTTTAAACATTTATTGCACGGAACCTTTCCGACTTTACTGTGCACCCATTACGTGGCCTTAAGGGAATGAGCGCAGTAGCATGCGTGCCTTTTTTAGTGGTTAACCGGTTTTAAACCACGAAGCCCTTTGATAATCACATGTTCTGGCACTCATTGGCAATCAAACTTTGTAAAACGCATTATTCCTGCAGTATTTCATTTAGCATTGGAAGAAATATATAGAAAACGTCTGTGTTTGTGAAGCATGGAGCTACTTTAACTGCGTTTCCAAGCAGATGAAGTTCTTTTCACAGTTTTCACAAGTAGAGGCATGGCCGTCTGGTAGAACATCCGCTTGCCACGCAAACGACGCTGTTCGATTCCCGCTTGAACCCAAACAAACCTGGTTCGGTCCCAACTCTGCTCTGGGATTTTTTTATCGTTTAATTATTTTATTTGCATCGTTCTATTTTTCTCGATCACGCACAAGATGATTTTTTTTTGCTCACAACCAACGACGCTAACGCGAGAATTTTTGCGTAAAAAGCCTTTTAACGCTATCACGTCAAAAAACAATGAACCGAACTTCCTCTGTTTGTAAATGCAGTAAAAGTAGCTGTCACGTTTCACAAACACACACGTTCTGTGTATATTCTTTACAATGCAACATTAAATATTGCATCAATAATGCGTGGTCAAGTGTCCAATTTCAACGGGAGTCAGAATATATGATTATCATGATGGCATATGATGGTTGAAAGCCGGTACCCCTCTACAAAAGGCGCACACGCTACTGCGCCTGTAGTCCTTTAGGTGGCCACTTAGTGGGTGCATAGCGAAATCGAAAATGTTTCATGCATGAAATGTCTTAATTTCCCATTACGAACAGGATGTCGCTATCACGTTCACCTCCTAAAGACGAAGCTTTAGGGTCCTCAAATTTTTTAATATTTTTTGCCATGCGCCACAAGACTATTTGCCATGTCGCCTACGAGGCAGACAAATATTAGCCTCTTTATACTGTTCTTCAAGAACTAGTTACTACTACTCACTGTTATTTTTTTTCGTTCTGATTTTCTTGTTCAGCTGACTTTGCACGTAGCCGGCATATGCAAATTTGTTACTGTAATTTTTTGCTTTGCTCTTGTTATTCAAGTTTTCATATTTCCTGCTTACATTATTTTGACTTTTGTTTTAATATTTATTACTGTTTGTTGTCTTTCTCCAACCGTACTTACGTTCCTTAGTGTGCACTGACTCCTTTAATTTGTACGTTTCACCCGAAACAGCTAATACAGTTTCAATCCTCTCGGTGTTGCTGCCTCTCACCCAACTTATCTCATGCTGTGACACTATAAACCAGTTGGCACCCTCAAGGGTGCTTAGCGAACATATTGTTACGTGATTTCGTCTGACTGAAAGAGGGCATAGTGGGGCATACCCAAGGAAGGTGCCTCGGACTGAGAGTAAAGAAGTGGACGTTGTGAGTGAGCTGCGTTGTGTCTGCGGACCGAAAACTGTTATTTTCCACGTAACATTTTGGTGGAAGTGCTGGGTGCTCTTCTGACAACGGAGCTACGCAGTGGACGCCTCCTTAAGTCTGCTACCATGGCTCCGGGTGAGGATACGGCTTCGCCACCTACCTCAGCAACGACAGCAACCCGGTACGTCGCCCTAACGCAACCCCGTGATCCCGGTACCTTTACTGGAGAGGACAACGTGAATGTGGACAAGTGGCTTAGCATGTACGAGCGCATCAGCAAGCAATATGGCTGGGACCCAACCGTTATGCTTGCGAATGTCATTTTCTATCTTGACAAGACCCCTCGCACCTGGTTTGAGACCCACGAGCACGAAATCACAAGCTGGGAAATGTTTAAACAACAGCTCCGCGACCTTTTTGGCAACCCGTTTGGTCAACAACTTGATGCCCGAAAGCAATTGGCTGTCCGTACACAGACGTCCACTGAGCCCTACTTGACTTATATTCAAGACGTCTTAGCGTTGTGTCAAAGGGCCGATCCCAACATGACTGAGGCCGACAAGATTTCGCACGTGTTAAAAGGAATCGCCGACGATGCGTTCAGTCTACTTGTATTCACCAACGTAACGACCATGGACGCCGTGATCAAAGAGTGCCGCCGTCTCGAGCAGGCGAAGAGTCGACGCATTTTGCAGCAGTTTCAGCGCCTACCCAACACCGCGGCAACGTCGTCTTGCGAAGCCACTCCTTGTCATCCGTCTACAACCGACGACGTGACGCGCATCGTCCGACGTGAACTCTGTACCAGGCGGGCCACCGCTTAATAAATCGGGATGATCCCACCTCACCTGGCCACCTTGAGAGAGGGTGCGCGCGCGGCGCGGTAGCCATCAATAAACAGTCCCTTGCTAGCTAGCGTCTCGTGTGGTTGTGTCTTTGCTGAGCGCGTGAACCAGAACATGGTGTCAGAAGTGTAACAGTCGAACCCTGCGCTGAAGATGGACTGCCTACCACCACCCGAGCCACTTGTACTGACAAATGCTCCGGCCGACAACTGGAAAAAGTTCCGCCAACGAATCGAACTCTACTTCAAAGCTACTGAGACCAACAAGAAACGGACGCCAGCACAGAAGGCTGCCATCTTTCTACACGTCGCGGGCCCAGAGGCAATTGAAGTGTTTAACACCCTACCTCTATCAGCAGAACAACGAGAAGACTATGACTCGATCGTCAAAGCCTTCGAAGACTACTGCACGCCTCGGTGCAACGAGACATTCGAGAGGTACGTTTTGCGCAGTCGGCAACAACAGGATGGTGAACCTTTCGAACAGTTTTTGCGCGATATTCAGTTGAAAGCACAGACTTGTAATTTTGGCGAACTTAGGGACTCGATGGTGAGGGACCAGATAGTGTGCGGTATCGTCGACAAGAAGCTACGTGCACGCCTGCTTCAGGAGAAGGACTTAACCCTAGAATCAGCTGTAGAAATCTGCAAAGCCGCGGAACTGGCAGCAACGCAGAACCGTGCTCTTGAAAGCGAAGCAAAGGTGCAGAGAGTCGAAAAAATTGCAAACGCTGCCGGACAGTCTCGAACGAGCGGACAACGTCGACGCTGTGGCTACTGTGGCAAGATTCACGGACCAAGACGCTGCCCAGCGTTTGGAAAAACGTGCACGCTGTGCAACAAAAGAAACCATTTTGCAGCTTGCTGCAGGAGTAGACGCGGCGTTCATGAGTTAGGCGTCGCTGCAACAGAAGATGCACTGGAGGAGTCCTCGGACGCTACCGATGAAGACATTCAAGTTCTCACGGTGCAAATCAGAAACGTGTCCAAAAATCAGGATTGGACGGTGGCAGGGGACCTTGCCGGGCACCCGACAGAACTGAAAGTGGATACAGGAGCGCAAGCGAACATATTGCCGTACTCGTACTTTCGCAGGATGCGTTTGCCGACCATGGTGCGGCCATCGACCACAGTACTTACTAACTACGAAGGAAGCAAAATACATCATTTGGGCGTTATCAGTCTGCCACTACGTCTAGGAGAGCAGCAAGAGAATATCAGTTTTTTTGTGGTCAAGAGAGGCAAGCAAGTCCTACTCGGATTGAATGCAGCAGAGCGCTTCGGGCTGATTTCCCGCGTTCACGATGTGTCTTCAAGAAGTGACGTTAGCACCGACTGGGTCACCGAGTTCCCGGAGTTATTCCACGGGCTGGGCTGCATCAGTAGACCATACTCGCTGGCAATGAAGGATGATGCGCGCCCCACGATCATGCCGCCGAGGAAAGTGCCACACGCACTGCGAGCGCCACTTAAGCAGGAGTTGGCCCGGATGGTCTCGCAGGGCATCATATGCAAAATGGAAGAGCCGTCGGACTGGGTGAGTCCACTTGTTCTTATTATGAAGAAGAATGGCCGCATGCGAATATGCCTGGACCCGCGGTACATTAATCGAAGCCTTAAACGCGAGCATTATCACCTACCCTCACGTGAAGAAATAGAAGCAGAGCTGGCAGGAGCGGTGATGTTCACCAAGCTTGATGCCAATAGCGGGTTTCACCAGATCCCCTTAGACGAAGACACTTCAAAGATCTGCACCTTTAGCACGCCGTTCGGAAGATACCGATTTTTGCGCCTGCCATTTGGTATCGCGTCCGCCCCCGAAGTATTTCAAAAGGCAATGACGGAAGTGTTTGAAAACCTGCCGGGCACACGCGTATATGTCGATGATATTTTAATTTGGGGTGCATCAAAAGAGCAGCATGATCAACGCCTGCGTGCAGCACTGATGGCAGCGAGAAAGGCTGGCCTGACACTGAACAAAGAAAAGTGTCTGTTCGCTAAGGCCGAAGTTAAATTCCTGGGAGATTGTATCAGCAAAGAAGGAATAAAACCCGATGCTAGTCTCATTGAATGCGTTGCCAACATGCAAAAGCCGTCGAGTAAACAGGAAGTTCAAAGGTTTTTAGGTATTATGAATTACTTTGGCAAATTCATACCTAATCTCTCAAAAAGAACTGACGCCCTTAGGTCATTGATAAAGAATGATGTTGAATTCATATGGGAAGTTCACCATGACAAAGAATGGAAAGATCTTATTAAGGCTTTGACATCGGCTCCAGTGATCGCAGTTTTTGACCCATTGAAGCAAACGAAACTCTCAGCTGATGCATCAAGCTTTGCAGTAGGTGCTGCTCTTCTTCAACTCCATGACCAAGATTGGCGCCCAGTGGGTTATGCTTCAAGGGTGCTCTCGAAGGCTGAAACAAAATATGCCCAAATTGAAAAGGAAGCGCTGGCCGTGACGTTTGCTTGTGAGCGTTTCCGGGAGTTCGTACTGGGGTTATCAGTGACAGTCGAAACAGACCACCGACCTTTGCTTGCTATTTCACAAAAGAACCTGAGTGAAATGCCACCACGATTGCAGCGCTATTTTTTGAGGCTAATGCCTTTTGATATCAAATTGCAGTATGTTCCTGGGAAGCATCTGCTAGTGGCGGACACGCTGTCCCGAATTCCAGGAACCCAACCGAGTGACGGAGAAAGCGAACAAGACGTATGCATCCATGCGACTCGCGTGCTAGCCAGCATCGTAAGTGAGAACACGAAGACTGAACTGACCTCTGCAATCCTGGCGGACCCATACCTCAAGCAAGTGGTGGAGGCACTCCAGGAAGGACGACCATTCTCAGGCGAATTAGCTCCATGTTTGTCAGAACTGTCATATGTTGATGGAGTGCTTTTGCGGGGCAGCAGGGTGGTCATCCCAAAGAGTCTGAGGCGATCCATGCTGCAACGTCTTCATGAAGGCCATTTGGGAATGAGCAAGTGCAAAGCCAGAGCACGCCTTCTGATGTACTGGCCTGGGATGAATGCTGACATCAAGTCACTCATTAGCAAGTGTGTCACATGTCAGCACTTTGCCTACCGGCAACCTTCAGAGCCACTGTTATCGAGGGAAATCCCAACGCGGCCGTGGCAGCGAATTGGTGTCGACCTATTTGACCATGGGGGCAAGCGTTACCTGGTTGCGTACTGTGCCTACTCCAACTACCCAGAAGTGGAACAGTTGCCTCAGTCAACAAGTCAGGTCGTAGTGGACACACTAGGTACCATGTTTGCTCGCCACGGTATACCCATTGAAGTCTGTACCGATGGAGGACCACAGTTCACATCGCGAGAGTTTAGACAGTTTGCAGTAAAATACGATTTTACTCATACCATATCCAGTCCACACTTCCCCAGGGCCAATGGTTTAGCTGAGAAAGGGGTACAGGTCGTAAAGCGCCTCTTGAAGAAAAGTGAGTATGCTGGCGAGGAGTTTTGGGTTGCACTGCTCAATTATCGAATCTCGCCCCTGATAGACGGACGCACACCAAGTCAGCTCCTTATGGGACGGATGCTTCGGGGACGACTTCCAGACTTCTCATCGGCTTCGACATCGTCAGTGCGGAAACATCCACAGGATCACTGCAAAGGCATACCTCTCACACCTCTCTCCGAAGGGGACGTCGTCAGAATAAGAAACGACAAAGGGTGGTTTCCGAAAGCCCGAGTAGAGAAACTTGCTGGCCCTAGATCTTACATAGTCTGTACAGATGAAGGCCGGCGTTATCGAAGGAATCGTCAGCATCTAAAAAGGACGCCCGAACACTTAGACCCACTGGATGACAAGGATGTCGCACCGATAATCCCGTCGCCTATACAGCATAGACAACATTCAACATCAGATACAGCGCCCGATTTGACAACAGCATCCGCATCACGAAAGGAACGACATCCGTCGCAACAGGCGCCTGCATCGGATGCTCTACTGAACCAGTCAGCTGCACGTGCACCACCCATTGCAAGTCAACCATCAAGGGACCCCGACGTGGTCCCGTCCCAGCATAAGGTCACTTGCCAGGCACAAGAAGCAGCCGACTCGAGTCTCAGGAGATCAACTAGGCCACGTAGAGCACCGACGCGCTTTGCCGACTACATCACCTAAAGAAAAAGGAGGATGTACCAGGCGGGCCACCGCTTAATAAATCGGGATGATCCCACCTCACCTGGCCACCTTGAGAGAGGGTGCGCGCGCGGCGCGGTAGCCATCAATAAACAGTCCCTTGCTAGCTAGCGTCTCGTGTGGTTGTGTCTTTGCTGAGCGCGTGAACCAGAACAAAACTCGAGGCCGCTTACCCGGCTGCCAACAAACCGACGTTGCCCGACGCCTCAACGCCAGCTGTCGCCTTGATCCAGGCTGTTGTCCGCCAGGAATTTGCTAACCTTGGCATCCTGTCCACTGCATCCACACTGGATAATACTGGCCCCTCGATAGCTTCTGTGGACATGAGACGTCGCCGTCCGTACTCTATCCGAACCAGGAACCCGTCTGAATGGCGAACAGCTGATGATAAGCCAATTTGCTTCCGCTGTGGTCGCGCAGGACACATCGCTCGTTACTGCCGCAGCCAATGGCCATCTATGTCTTCTGGCTCGTACTCCGCTTACAGTAACTCATTCCGTCCACCAAACCACCGTTATCCGACCTGCACCGAGTCTACAGCATTTACTGCCCCTGAGGACTACGGCCACCGTGCCCCGTCGTCGCCACCGCCTCAAAGCCGCCCTTCTCGTTCAAACACGCGTCGCCGCTCTCCCTCGCCATCGTTCAACCGCCGCGCGTCCCCGGAAAACTAGGCTGCGCAGCTTCTGGAGGTGAAGCTGCCCTGTCGACCTTACCCAAAAATCCTCTGTTGCCCTTACGTTTGAACCGGAACACCCTAGAAGTATATGTTGATGGTACACCTGTTGAAGCTTTGATAGATACGGGCGCTCACGTCTGTATTATGAGTTCGCGTTTTCGTCGTCGCATGAAGAAGGTCCTCACGCCCCCCTTGACCAGTGTCGTCCAAGTTGCAGATGGTGCAAAAGTCCCTGTCGTCGGTATGTGCACAGCTCAACTTACCGTAGCCGGTCATCAAGTGGTCGTCCTTTTTACCGTGCTTGAAACATGTCCCCACGACCTCATACTAGGCCTCGATTTTCTTGCCGCCAATTCTGCTCTGATTGATTGCTCCGCTGGTGTGCTCCGCCTTGAACTGCCACAAATCAGTGCCGCCCCGTACCAACCTACATGCCGATTACAATGCAGCGATTTTGTTCGCCTGCCCTCGAAAACTGTGACGTACGTCGATTTTCTGTGCTCACCAGCTGTGCCCGACGGTGACTATTATGCTACGCCTCTCACCGACGTACTCCTTGCGCACAATGTTGCAGTGCCCTATACGGTGCTCAGCATAGCAGATAACAAAACTTGTCTACCTCTTGTCAATTTCGGCTACATGAATCATGTGCTTCCACAAGGCATTTCTGTGGCCCACCTGTGTCCGTTGCTCGATTCACAAATTGAAGTGCTTGCCTTAGACACACTTGCTTCACCGCAGCGCACATCACTCGCAACACATTCGGGCAGCCGTCAAATTGTAGACATGATCGCCACAGATCTTCCGCCTCCGCAAGTTGAAGCCCTACAACATCTTCTCGAGGCCTACCAGGATATTTTCGATTTTGGTGACCGACCTCTTGGGCAGACGTCCTTTGTCCAGCATCGCATACACACAGGTGATGCCAACCCTGTTCACCGCCGTCCCTACAGAGTGTCTGCTTTTGAGCGGAGCATAATTCAGAAGGAGGTGAACAAGATGCTAGCGAAGGACATTATTGAACCATCCTCCAGTCCCTGGGCATCCCCGGTGGTATTAGTTAAAAAGAAGGACGGATCGTGGCGATTTTGTGTGGACTATCGCCACCTTAACAACATCACCAAGAAAGACGCATACCCTCTGCCCCGCATTGATGACGCTCTTGATTGCCTCCATGGTGCCGCCTACTTTTCTTCCATCGATCTTCGTTCTGGTTATTGGCAGATTGCCGTGGACCCCATGGACCGAGAGAAGACGGCTTTTGTAACACCCGATGGCCTCTATCAATTCAAAGTCATGCCTTTCGGCTTATGTAATGCCCCCGCCACCTTTGAACGAATGATGGACTCCCTGCTCCATGGATTTAAGTGGTCTACGTGTCTTTGTTATCTGGATGACGTGATTGTGTTTGCTCCCACTTTTGAAGCGCACCTTGAGAGACTGTCAAAAATTCTTGATGTATTCCGTCTCGCCGGCCTTCAGCTGAATTCATCTAAGTGCCGGTTTGGTCGCCGTCGCATTACAATACTTGGACATATTGTTGACGCTTACGGTGTACAGCCTGACCCAGAAAAAGTTCGAGCTGTGAAGGACTTTCCTGTGCCGAAAACCGCCAAAGATGTCCGCAGCTTTGTGGGGCTCTGCTCCTATTTGCGGCGGTTCATCAAGAACTTCGCGGAAATCGCTCGGCCCCTAACAGATTTACTCAAACCGGATGAGACGTTTACCTGGGGTCCCTCGCAAGCAGCAGCATTTTCCGACCTGACCACTTGGCTCACTTCTTCTCCTGTGCTGGCTCACTTCGACCCTACGGCACCGACGGAAGTGCGCACCGATGCCAGCGGTTACGGAATAGACGCTGTGTTGGCTCAGCGACAACGTGGGCAGCATCGCGTGATAGCTTATGCCAGCAGGCTGCTGTCCACCTCGGAGCGTAATTATTCCATCACAGAGCGCGAATGCCTAGCGCTGGTGTGGGCAGTCGCGAAATTTCGCCCTTACTTATACGGCCGACCATTTATAGTTCTTACCGACCACCACGCTCTCTGCTGGCTCGCCTCCCTCAAAGATCCCACAGGTCGTCTCGCCCGCTGGGCACTCCGCCTCCAGGAGTATTCTTACACCGTAGTGTACAAATCAGGAAAACTGCACAAAGATGTGGATTGTCTGTCACGCTACCCTGTGGCCGACTGCGATCCTACGAGCACTGATTCTGTGGGCTGCGTCCTTTCCACCTCCCAGCTGCTTCATCTCGGGGACGAGCAGCGTCGCGATCCGGATATCAGCCGCCTAATACAACAGCTCGAATCTTCTCCGCAAGACGCTTCCGTTCGCATGTTTACCTTAAAGGACGACACCTTATATCGGCGTAATTTATCGCCCCATGGTCACGACCTACTTCTGGTCATACCTAAGCACCTGCGTTCTACAGTCCTACGCGAGCTCCATGACGCGCCAACCGCGGGTCACCTTGGTGTCTCTCGCACATATGACCGTGTACGCCGCCGCTTCTACTGGCCTGGCCTTTCACGTTCTGTACGTCGCTATGTCAACGCTTGTGAAATTTGCCAGCGTCGCAAAAAGCCGTCGAGACTACCTTCCGGATATCTTCAGCCCATCGACATCCCATCGGAGCCATTCTTCCGTGTTGGTTTGGACCTTCTCGGTCCCTTCCCAACATCCGCCTCCGGAAACAAGTGGGTCGCGGTGGCTACGGATTACGCGACCCGTTATGCAGTTACGCGAGCCATGCCAACAAGCTGCGCTACAGACGTTGCTGATTTTCTACTACGCGATCTCATTTTAGTGTATGGAGCCCCTCGTCAACTGCTGACAGACCGAGGCCGTACGTTCCTTTCGAAAGTGGTTGACGATATCCTGCGTTCCTGCTCTACCCAACATAAGCTCACGACATCGTACCACCCCCAGACAAACGGGCTTACAGAACGTTTAAACCGCACCTTGATAGACATGCTATCGAAATACGTCTCGGCCGACCATCGTGATTGGGACCTTGCACTACCCTACGTGACGTTCGCATACAATTCCTCCCGGCATGACACTGCCGGGTACTCGCCATTTTACCTTCTGTTTGGACGCGAACCAACATTGCCGTTGGATACCTTCCTGCCAGCCGCTGCGCAGTATACTTCTGAATATGCACGCGACGCTATTACCCGAGCTGACCATGCTCGTCAGCTTGCCCGCAGCAGATTAATGGCGTCCCAAGACTCGCAGAAGCATCGTTACGACGAGCGGCATCGCGACGAACACTTTCCAACAGGCTCCCTCGTTCTTCTTTGGTCCCCTACGCGACATGCAGGCCTGTCAGAGAAACTTCTCTCTCGTTTCACGGGCCCATACCGCGTGCTTAGACGAGTGACCGACACTACATATGAAATTGTCCCTCATAGTCCATCAACCTCTTCCGCTCTGCTGTCAAGGGACATCGTCCACGTATCAAGGCTCAAGCGTTACCATACTGCTCCTGCTGTGGCCCCGTAAACTCGCCGGGTCGGCGCTTTTGCCGCCGGGGGTCGTGTTACGTGATTTCGTCTGACTGAAAGAGGGCATAGTGGGGCATACCCAAGGAAGGTGCCTCGGACTGAGAGTAAAGAAGTGGACGTTGTGAGTGAGCTGCGTTGTGTCTGCGGACCGACAACTGTTATTTTCCACGTAACAATATAACACCCAATTACAGGGGTGTTTTGAATCACTGAAACACCCTTGACATCAGTGTTTTAGTTTTTCAAAGCACCCTAATTGTAAGGTGTTAGTTTCAGACACGGTAAAGCCCCCTTAGGGGTGCATCTCGTTTACAGTGTACGGTGGCCTGCTGAATGTGCACGGCATAAACACTTCCACGTGCTGTTTGTTCAACGACGGTCCCTCTCCTTTGACAGTTTGTCCCAGCATTTCGGCTAATGTAACAATATTTGCATTTAGATTTCTCCCGTTGCTTTTATTATTGATTCGCAGAAGTTTGCGCCATTGAAATAAATAAAGCTCATTTGCTGTGTTACTAGTGTTACTACAAACTACTATGTAGAGTAAACCTACAGAAGGAGTCCTGCCACGCTAATATTTTGGGGAACCATCCATCAGCTAATACTCACAGAAAATATGTTCATTATTAATAACAACAGTGTTGGAGGATCACTTGTGTTCAAATAGACGAAAGGAAAAATGTTTAGTGTAACCAGAAGTTGTACGATGGCAACATTTTTTTAAAGAAAATTATAAACCCAAGGAGCCATTCGCAAATGAATACATCATCTGTAGAAATACTGATTAATATGAGGTGGTAATCATCTTCAAGTATGTATATCAGAAAAACAGCGTGTGTACCATAATGTCTACTTCCTTCGCTCTTGTTTCTATTTGCTTCATTTTGTTCTGACCTTCTCTTCATATAGACTTGTTTTCATGTGCGCTTTTTTACATGTACACCTCCTGTGCCGAGCAGCCTTTTTTTAGGCTGAGCGACATTCGTGCTAGCATCGCCATGACCGGTGCAGACTGGTGCAGACGGCATGAGGTTCTCCGTGGCGTGGATTTTACCCCAACCTCTCTTCGTGCCCTACTCTAGCATGGAGGCGATTGCTAGCATGTCCTCTGCTCACCGTTACGCCGCTGGCCATGGCGGTGGTGTCACGTGGCACCACTGGCGTGCTCCCTGGCCCTTAAGTTTTTTCCATCAATGTTTGGAAGACACACGGCGCATTTGTTGTGCGAGATCTGTGTGAGCCCGTGACATTGTGTGTGCACTTTGTGTGCGTTTAGTTACTGTCAAGTGAACATGAAAACACCGGTGCATGCATGGAAGTGTATGACATTGGAGCATAAAGTTCAACAGATACGTGAGGCGGAAAAAAGAAGGTGGGCAAAAGTCTGAAATTGCAAGACGATTTGCAATACCGCCATAAATTATCAACTCTTCTGAATAAAAGAATTCCATACTGGGCGGCTTGGAGAAGAATTTCTCAGTCAAACGAAAGCGCAACCGTGACTTTATGTACCATGAAGTGAGAAGAGTGCTCCTTGAATGGAACGCTAGAAATGCAAACCTTCCTGTAGATGGGCCTGCATTGATCGCAAAGCCAAAGCCCTAGCCAGCGAAATGGGCAAGCAAGATTTTGAGTGAAGCATCGGTTGGCTTGAACGTTACAAGTGAGAGCATGGCATGTCTTCAAAATCAAGTGTTGGTGACAGGGCTGCTGCGTACCGCGACGTCGTGGACGGATTGTCACAAGCAATGGCTGAGCGCCCTAGGAAAATAGACATGTAAAACTTGGACGAGGCGACACTCTTAAACACGTTGTCGAAGTGCACGCACACTGCTCCTGGCAGAACTTTATCAGGATGTAAACAAACCAATGAGCGCCTTACAGTGCTGTTCGGCGCTCATGCGACAGAGGAGGACAAGCTTCCTTTCTCTAGAAAAAATTCCAATAGAGAAAGCTATTGGTTCTATAGAGAAATCTTATAGGGTCTATAAGAGTTATATTGTGACTTTATAGGTCTTATTTGAATTGTATTGGCACTGATAAAAAATCAATTGACCCCATCTATTTGTCACCAATAAGACCTGTAGGTTGTACCTATTGGCCACCTATAGAACCAATAGACACGTATTGGCACCATTAGGGTACCTATCGACGACAGCTATTTGTGTGTATTGGTACCAATACCCTCTAATAGGTTAGATGCATTTGTCGTCAATAGAACTAATAAATAGTAGCTACTTGTCATTTAAAAGACTACAAGGTATGAATTGCCACCAGAATTAAATATTTGTGGGATTACATGCACAGTATTAAATGATCATCCAAATGTATTTCATTTAGTAGCGAATCCAATGGAAAGGGAGTTTTAGATTCGCTCGATATGTGAGGAAAGTGGCGGCTGTTATTTCCATATGTGGATGTTCTAAAATAATGCACCCAAGCTTTTTCATAAATGTCCCCAAAATGATTTCACACAGGTGAAATTGAGTAAATTTATTGTGTACTCAACACTATGATTATTGCACTTGTGGGATAAGACCGCAAAAATTAAGGTTGAAAAAATCGTAAGAGTTGAAAAAAGAGCGTCGATGAAACTATTATGTTTCAGCAGGGAAACTCAATGCTATTTTTAAAGAGCATGCAAACGGGGGAAGGGAGGAAATAAGCTAACATTAAAATAAGCGAAGTCGAAGTGTATGGTATAAATTGTCATAGCCTGCTTGAATGTATCGTCCTTTTGAGCCGGTGGGCCAATACATGACGCGGATGAAGCAGTTGGTGTTCAGCGAAATTGAATTGGCACAGCGAAATTGCATTGGGCACCAAGACAAAGCGGAAGGACGACGAACGCCTTGCAGGTCAGTAACGGTTGGGCAGTGCTCCCGCTTCTGACAGCGAACGACGCTATTGAGCCCAGCAAGACGCAATGAGGACCATTCACACATACGTAGTTTCATGTATGTGTACAGTAACCACTTGCATGTGCATATTAAAACACCTTTACCCCTTCCGCTTCGTATACTCTCCCCAAGCATTGCATGTAATCTCAACGTAACAGCAACCGCGCTCAAGTGTCACTTGCACCGTGCTCAAAATCACCATCGTCGCAGAATACTGACGCCGATGAGTTTCACACGAAACACGGAGACAGTGGCCAGGCGCTGCACCGGCCGTGTGGCAGAATGCAACTGTAGAAGGTGCACAACCGATCGTGTAGTCTGTACCGTTGCTGAATTAATGATGTGAAAACACTCACCGTTGTCAATGCATCTAGCGCGCGTTCTCTTGTACTTGCTTCGTTGTTGGTGAGCTGTTACTTGCTGTTAATACTAGGACAAAATGATTTCGCTGAAGGTGTCGCGCTGGCCGAGAGTGTTTAGCTCCGTTCCATTAGTTTCGGATCTTCACGACATGCGCGCTGCACAGCTCACGTGCTTTCCAAGCCTGAGAGACTCGTGCCTTCTGCTTTACATTCGAATGTAACAGAGAATTCGGCCAGTCAATATGACCGACTTCCGGCTTTATCCCGGCTTCACAACGAGTGACGTCAGGGCCTCTCCTACCTTTCCTTTCTCCGTGGGTTGAAGGAAAGAAAAAAGGCACCATCTTCTGCAACCCTTGCCCCTTGCGGGAGCGCGGCTCTGTGCCTTGAGGAGGGGGAAAGAGAGGTCTCTCGCGCCAATGCCATGCTTCCCCCTTTTCCGTCCCTGCCATGTAGCCCTTCTCCTTTCAACGCCGCGCAAAGAGAGCAAAAAAAAAGCTGCCGTAGAATGTTAGTTTTCTCTCAAATGCCGATCTGCTTCCCTCCACGTGGAGACGCTCCTCCTTTTTCCTCGCGTGCTGGCCATGCTGCGGCTGCGTAGCGGAGAGGCTCCACTACACTACGCAATTGTTGTCGTTGTCTTTAGAAAGTATCGACGCTGGACATCTCCACACGCAACTTCTCTTGCCAGGAGAATGCTGAAGCCAAAGTAGAGTTGCTTTGCAAGCTGCGTGCGAAATTGATTGACTCGCTGCAAGGCAAACATGTGCAGATGCGCATCATTCTTTACATCGATTACCACTTTGTCACTTTTTTAAATGCATGATGGGTGAATGTCATGGATAATTTACAATAACACTGTAAGATCCCAACGTTTGATACACTCATTCACTTCATGAGGATGCGGAGATTTTTTAGAATTAAAATTCATCTTGGCTGGAAAGAAAGACTATTTTCTGTGTTTTTTAACAAGTGGAAATCCTGAAGGAATAGGCACGGCCGTGCGTTTGATGCATTTCTGATGCTTGCCTGTCACGCACAGGTAGGGGAGTTAATCCCCACCATGCATGGCCAACGAACCTGTGCGTCAACAAGACAATACGTCTCTAGCACTGTGTATGTGATGCGTCTGCCCTAAAACCGGCGTCCTAATAATACTGGTGGTAGTGATATGCATTATCATGGCCCAATTTCTGCTACCTATAACCATTGTGGTTCTGTTGTTACTTGAGATAGCCTGACGAAGCTCTGTTTGGCCAGGGACAAGGTGAACTTACACTCACCACAGTAGGGATCCAACAAGGGACACAGCTTGGCACAAAGGCAAAATAGCTCGTTCATCAGGCCAAACCAATGAAAATGCCACTACCATGCCCTATAACAAGATGTTTGTTAGGAGGGATGAACTGTGGCAACTGTGTGATGGCCGGCACCCACTGATAGAGCTCTTTTCCCACCACATTAGCTACATGAAAAAGAAGATGCGGCCTGTTGCATCACATCGCCATCTATGGGGGAGTGCGCCTTTGTTGAGTTGGCCGTTGCGGCCGCTGTTTTAGTGACGGCTTAAAGTACAATGGTGATGAGGGCACTCCAGTGCACAAAGCAGACGCCAGTGTTTGTGCTGAACTCTGGAAAAAAAATTGAGTATTCGGGGAGTGTTTCTGCTACACATCAGTAATAGCCATCTTTTCGAGTACTTTCCTCGCCCTATACCACAGTTTTGGTAGTTTGCGGTCACGAATGACACACACGTTATCAGTGCGACATTTCCTGACAGGAAAGTGGCCGGAGCCGGGTTTTTAAGGACGGAAATGTGCGCAAGTAAGATGACGATTATCAAATGCAAAGCAGCTCTTCGACTAGCTCGTGTAACACTGGTATGTTCACCGGCCTTTTCGCAATACATTTCGGTTGGGAAATGCGCTTAGCTAACGAACTTCACAGAAATGCGTGCCGTTTTCTTGGTTTCTCTTTTTTAGTGATGAGTACTAGTACTTGTCTCCCTTTTCTTGAGTAAAAGTTAATTGCTTGCAGCTCTCTTGCAGGAAAAATTATGCGACTAATATCAGTGTGTTAGCAGTGACCTGTCAAAAAGGGCTGAAATTTTAGTGAACCAAATCTCCAGATTAATGCATGATGCTTGTATCGTGTTTAGGCGCGCCTGAGCGAGCGCACGTGCGCAGGCAGTCTACTGCACACGCTATCTGTTTCCTTCTCTCCGCCTTGCACTTTATAAAACGTGCGCACAATAAACCAAGGTGATTCTTCGCTGGGAGATGGCTGGCATCGGTTCTTGATAAGCACGAAACATGGTGTCAGAAGTGGCCACGGCCGAGTGGCCACTTCTACCACGATACCAAGACGCTACCACGACCACGGCGGAACTGGACGGAAGCGGTATGGAAGTTTTGCAGAAACCGCCCGAGCATCTGCGGCTGAATGGCGATATTAGCAAGAATTGGCGCCTGTTCAAGCAAAAGTTTGAGCTGTTTTTGACTGCTTCAGCGCCAGCGGCATCCAAGGAAGCGCCAACGCCGGGTCCCAACAAGCTCGCACTGCTGCTCAGCATAGCCGGCGACGACGCTCTCGAAGTGTACAACAACTTCTCGTTCGACCAAGGTGAGGACCGGAATGATTACGCCACAGTATTCAAGAAGTTCAATGAGTATTTTGCCGAGCAGCTAAATGAAGTGCATGAGCGCTACGTGTTTCGTCAACGCGTTCAAGACGAAGGCGAGCCTACGCAACACTTTCTAAGAGACCTGAGAAAGCTGGCGCAATCCTGCAACTTTGGCACAATGACGGAATCAATGATTAGGGATGAGCTTGTGTTCGGAACAAAATGTGACAAAGTACGCGAAAAGCTTCTTCGTGACAACAAGCTGACTCTTGCGACAGCAGAACAGCTATGCAAAGCTGCCGAAATCTCCGCCGCCCGAAATGACATGTGGACCCGAGAGCGACAAGTCGACCCAGTTAAGGCGAGGCCTAGAGGCGCTGAACAACCCGCTGAGTTTAAGTGCCAGAAGTGTGGGCGAATGCATGGTCCTC
The DNA here is from genome assembly GCA_013436015.1 of Rhipicephalus annulatus. Classification (NCBI taxonomy): domain Eukaryota; kingdom Metazoa; phylum Arthropoda; class Arachnida; order Ixodida; family Ixodidae; genus Rhipicephalus; species Rhipicephalus annulatus. The sequence goes on along the minus strand of WOVY01000228.1, from coordinate 206,512 downwards.
TGAAATGCCCAGCATTTGGACGCATGTGCAGAAAATGCGGGGGAAAAAATCACTTTGCCGTCCGTTGCAAAACCAACAAGCAGGTCGCTGAAGTTGAGGACAGCGACGAAGATTTCCAGATTCCGGAAGTATCTGTAGATGCCATTTTGCAGCAAAAAGACTGGATCGTTCAAGCCCATGTCGGTCATCACGTACTACACCTAAAGGTCGACACTGGCGCCCAAGCAAATCTGCTGCCGTACAGTGTGTATAAAAAATTGCAGCTCAGGTCGCGATTAAGGGCCAGCAACTCTGTTCTACGTACGTATGACGGAGTAATCATCAAATACCTGGGTATTGTCACTGTAAAACTGGCGCTCTCCACCAAAGCAACCGACATCGACTTCTTTAGGACGTCAAGCGCTGTTAGAACTACAAGCAAGTGAGCTGCTCGGCTTGTTTTCACGCTCGGTGAACGCAGTTTTTACAACTACAAGTCAGCAAGTCGTCAAGCAGTTCTAAGAAGTGTTCAGCGGCACGGGATGTCTTCAACGGCAATACCGGATGGTGCTGCGGGACGACGCCGTTCCTGTCATCCAGCCAGCTCAACGGGTGCCCCTGGCACTACGAGGGCCCCTCAAACAGGAACTCGACTGCATGGAAAAGGCAGGCTTCGTGGCCAAGGTACAAGAGCCTACAGACTGGGTGAGTCCTTTGGTAATTACCAGGAAAAGGGATGGCAAATTGAGAGTGCGCATGGACCCCAGAAAAATTAATGAATGCCTAAAGCGAGAACATTTTGAAATGCCACGCCGAGAAGATATTGAGGCTGAGCTTGCGGGCGCAACCATTTTTTCTCGCTTGGATGCAACTTTAGGGTTTCATCAAATACCGCTGCACGAAGAGACTTCAAAAATATGCACGTTTGCCACTCCATTTGGGTGTTATCGCTTTCTGCGACTTCCCTTCGGAAAACCCTGTCGTCGGAAGTTTTTCAAAAAACGGTTAGTCAGATTTTCGAGTTCATACCAGGTGTACGAGTGTACGTTGACGACATTCTTATTTGGGGCCAGACGAGGGACGAGCACGATGAAAGGCTTCGGGCTGTCTTGGAAGCGCTCGCTAAAAGCGGGGCTAACACTCAATGCCGCAAAGTGCGACATAGGAGTGTCCGAAGTGTATCCTCGGCGATATCATATCCGCAAAAGGAATACAGCCAAGCCCTGAATCCATAAACATTATGCGGAATATGCCAGGTGGGGGAAGGCTTCTCGAAATAGTGAATCGGTTCTTCTCGATCTCGAGAAGGGACCTGTTCGTTAAATTCTAGGCCGGCGACTGTTTTTAAGCAACCCTCCTAGCGTGTCAAATTGCGAACATAGAATGACAAAAACACAGGGCAATGAAAAGATGCCACCACCAACTGACAAGCATGGCGTACAACGCATGCTAGGCATGGTGAATTATTTTTCCAAGTTCGTCCCAGCACTAGCTGAGAAGACTCTACAAATGCGACAGCTAGTGAAAAAAGATGCCGCGTTCGAATGGAATGCCAATCACGCCAAGGAATGGGAACAACTCTGCGCCTGTTTGAGCAAGAAGCCGATGCTTGCAATTTTCAATCCTGAGCGAGACACAAAGATAATGTCCGATGTGTCGAAGAATGGCATAGGTTCCACACTAATGCAGCTTTATGATAACGCGTGGAAGCCAGTCGCTTATGCCTCGCGCGTGTTGACCGAGGCCCAAAAAAGGTATTCCCAGATCGAAAAGGAGGCGATGGCTCATGTTTTCGGGTGCGAGAAATTCCATTACTTTGTGTACGGGCGTACCATTGCACTTGAAACGGATCACCTCCCGCTGATTGCTATCGCACAGAAAGCTATCGGCGATATGCCATCGAGATTGCAGCGTTTTTTTCTTGCGTTTGGTGAAATACCACTTCCACCTGCAGTTCGTCCCCGGTAAAGAATTGGTTTTGGCCGACCTGCTGTCGAGGGCTTCCGTTGGACCACCAGACGAGGAGGCGGACGAAGACGTCGAGATTTATGCCATTACAACTGTGCAGGCACTGATCAGCGAGGCCACGCAAGTACGACTGGCAAGGGAGACTCAAAACGACAGGTACTTGAGAACTGTCCTTGAGTGCCTGCAAAACAGGCAACCCGTGAACAGAGAACTCAAACCCTTCGCCGGAGAACTCTCGGTGGTCAACGGCGTATTGCTCAAAGGATGCAAAGCTGTTATACCGCAAAGCATGCGCCGTGAGATGTTGAACAGGATTCATGATGGGCATATGGGAATAAACAAGTGCAAATCCCGAGCGCGCCGTTTAGTTTTCTGGCCACGACTTTGCGCAGACGTCGAACAGGTTGTCAAGAATTGAGCAACTTGCAGAAAATATTCTTACAAACAAGAAATGAGCCTCTCATGATGAGACCCGTGCCGGAGCATGCGTGGTTTAGAGTGGGTGTCGACATTTTTCACTACGCCGGCGAAGCATTCCTGTGTGCGTATGACTCGCTATCCAATTTGGCTGCTACAGTTTCCAAATTGGCTGATACAGTTATCGAAAAGCTAAGCGCGATATTTGCACGATACGGAATACCGGCAGAATTGTGCACCGACAACAAGCCGCAGTTTGCTAGCCGGCAATTTGCAGCATTCTCAAGAAAGTTTGACTTCAAGCATACCACATCAAGTCCCTTGTTTCCGCGATCAAACGGTCTGGCAGAGAAAGGAGTGCAAATAGTGAAGAGAATTCTGAAAAAGACGAAGGAAGGAAACAATAATATCTGTTTGGGACTTTTGAATTACAGGGCCAGTCCATTGGACGACGGCCGGTCCCCAGGAGAGCTGCTTCAAGGTCGGCGGCTACGCACGCCCCTGCCCGATTTTAACGAGGTCCCACACATGGCCGTACAGAAACACAGCTGTGCACGCCGAACGGGTCATCCACTCAAGCCATTAGCTGACGGGCCCGCATACGTGGTGCCCGCATACGTGGTAAGAACTGGGCAACAAAGGCCAAGGTGGTCAGCATGACGCGACCGAGGTCGTACCACGTCGTCACGGAAGACGGCAAGGTTTTTCGGCGTAATCGACAGCACCTGCTCGCAACTACTGAGCCCTTCCACCCCTCCGCCGAAGACTTGGCCAATGAGAACGCCGATGCACCGATAGAGCAAGCTCCACCTCTGGTCCCGCGTTCCGAGGAGCCGGAGGTGCCCAGAAGATCGACCCGAGATGGAGAGCACCTCGTCGCCTAGGCTACGATGACAATTTTGTGCAAATTCCGTAGTTACATTCTCTCGATGTTTATTTTGTTTTTCCTTCAGAGAAAGGAGGATGTATCGTGTTTAGGCGCGCCTGAGCGAGCGCGCGTGCGCAGGCAGTCTACTGCGCACGCTATCTGTTTCCTTCTCTCCGCTGGTCCCAGATGATGTTTTGGAGAGGGGGCGCCAACGGGGAATTGGACTGGTCGTGAACAAGCTGCATCAGCGAAAGCTTACGAGCGACCTCTTCACGAACAAAATCCTTAATCTGTAGCAGCAGCGATAAGTTGTCAGGAGCAACAGTCAATCCCAACATTGAAGTCGCCTGTGGATGGCAACGGCGCATGGCTGTGCGTTGTTTGCGCAGCTCATCAAAACTTTGGCAAAGACTCACAAGTTCAGACACTGTGGACGGGTTCTTTGCCAGCAGCATCTAAAAAGCGTCGTCTTCAATCCCTTTCAAAATATGCCTGATTTTGTCGGCATTGGCCATTGCGACATCAATGCGGTTACACAGGTCGACAACGTCTTCAATGTAGCTGGTTAATGTTTCACCATTCGCGGCCACGCAACCGTTGCTCGGCTCGAAGCTTGCGAACAGCGAGCGGGGCGCCAGAATACTTCCGTCCCGTGCGTTTTGAAAGCAGCCACGTCGGGAAGTCGCGTTGGCGGTTTCGATGCCACACGCTGGCCACGCCACTCAAATAAAATGACATGTCCCTGAGCTTCGCAGCGTCATCCCAGCGGTTGATCACGCTTACCCATTCGTATTCCGCGAGCCAGTCTTGAACATCCTCTTCTTCTGTACCGCGGAAGATTGGAGGGTTGCGTTGACGCGATGGGCCCAGGCAGACCAATGTGGGCACCAGGACAGCAGGTTGTTGCTGCGGTTAATTTGGTGCTTCATCCGGCATTGCAGAGGCTGGCTTGAGTTTCCGGCTGCGATGTTCCAGGTTGGCACCACCCAGCAGCTCCAGCACTTGTTACGGGGGTTCACTGAGGTTCACAGCGAACAAGAAGATAGCACTAGCAGCAGGCAAAGCGTAGCCAGGGAACGAACAGTCGAGCGAGCCTGGCGATGGCAATGTGCTTTTGCAAGTGTCCATCTTCTTCCTCACAATATCAATAATTTAAATTCAAATCGAAGCGAATTCCAATACTGTACTATTCACAGGAATATTCTAAGCATTCGAACATTTGCACAGGTTAGAAAATTGCCTGCTGGTCATGACACAATTAATATTAAAATACTGTTACATAATACTCTCTGCCAAACAGTGGCACATACCCACAGGCGGGTATGTGCCGCAGGTGACTGATGGTAATTGTCTACTCAGGACAGCGAGAACACACACGGGTAATAATATGAAAATAAAAATATTAAAAGAAAAAATAGAGGTGTGTAAACATTTCAAACGCCAAGTATTTTATGAACAGTATTTGCTATTTGATTCGCTATGGAATTTTTACTATTCGAACTTCTCGAAGACAAATACAGTAAACATCGAATAAACAGTTTGCCTTTCAAACTGTCTATTAGTGTCAGCGCAGCACACTCTAGAATTGTGGCAAAGCTGCCTATCAGGCTCTTTTGCAGTCGCAACTGTATTGAATCAAGATAACACTGGTCCCAACCTTGAGGTAGGAAAGATAGGGGCCCAATTATTGCTGTTTAGGACCCCAAATTTGGGCAACCCTTGGGTGGTGCCAAATATTGTACATAAATACAATTCGTCCTTTGTATTGCCTCCTTTTTCATTATTTCGTCACAAGAAACACTTTCAAAATATGCCCCAGGGAGGCTCGGCCTTTCCAACTACTTTGGATGCTTAGTATCACCTGTAAGCACCTTGCAAACAGGGAGGCAGGCTTCCCAAACAAAACTGTCTATTAGCAAAAAGGCAAAGTGAGATCGGATCAACATACATGACTCCTCGGTCATTATAAGAATGTACTAAGGAATCATGTCCAACTTTTTCTTGAAATTTCATTTCAAGGTATTTGAAAAATATTTTAAGACATTGTATTGCATTGGCACACATGCTTCACTACTGAAATTCACTTCGCACTTTGGATTTTGCTATTCACATAGCTAAAAAAAAGCATGTGCTTTCAATGCTAAGATACTGAGAAATAAAAAAAAGTTGTAACTTTTGCCAACAAACCTCTGCACTTGTGGAACGTCGATCCTTTTAAAGAAACATCCAGATGCCTCTCGATGTAGTACCTTTTGTAGACAACCTTCAAAGCATAGTTCGCAACTGCAACTGTTCGTCACCAGCCAATGAAAAACATTTTGATATGTCAGGTTCTCACCCTCAGACAATCTGTGCCTCATTCCAAGCCTCTCCCTCGACAACACTTGTGCAATGAAGACTCCACGAAGATGCTCGTGCAATGAAGACTCCACGAAGACGCCCAAATGCTGCAATCAGCATATGTTGCTCATCGCTGGACAATCTTTGATGGCAGCACAAATGCACACAGTGACTTCATGTAAACCCAGGCAACACTCGGCTTCACATCGACACTGCAGTGGCTCGGAGCTGAGAGTATGTCAAAGTGAATAGGTGCACTCTCGCCTTCAATGTGTACTCAAGAGCAGGTTCATTATCGCTGTGTGCCATACTTCTTCAGAACTGGCCATCAGAGGATCGCCAACCAGTTGCATACACTGCTCGTGCACAGACATAAACAGAACGAAGGCCAGCCCATACTGACCACTTAAAAATTCACCTCCTCCAGCATCACTTCAAGATCGAGTGTGCCAAAAAAACAACTGACTACCGCACAGGCACTTTCATGCTACCTAATGCTCTCTACCCATCAGCAACTGCAGTTGTCCAAAAGGTAGAGCTGTATGTCCAAGGCGCATTCTGTGCTATCCCTCCACGTGTGTAAGAATTTAGCTGGACTTTGCTTTTGGAACTTCATTTGCAGGTCAATGACTTCCGTGCTCATGAAGATGTAGATACTGAGATCAAAGGTGTCCTCGGAAGGAGCGTCTGCCAAAGAGCATGGCTCAGTTTTGCGCTTCTCTTGCTGAAGGCCTTCTTAGCAGGCGATGCCTACTGATACCCGCTTCTATGCGGAAGCACACCGTGTGCCTTATCCCTGATGGGCACTAGGGGGTGAAGAATAGCCGCTGTCACTTTCTCCTCTTCAACAACAAATCCTGCACAAAATAAAAAAGGAGTAGAACCGAGCTTCAGTTTTTTGCAGCAGCTTTGGGGACAGAAATTATGCGGCTTTGGAGCAGCTTTGCAGCAGTAAAAAGCGAGTTTCGGAGCAGCTCTGGAGCAACAAAAGGTGAGTTTTGGAGCAGATTCCTTGGACCACAACACTTAATTCAAATTTATGCTTTCTGGTTAACACATAACATTTCATTGGGTTTTACTAGGCACTGATCAAGCTACCAGACTTACTCGAAATTCATATATATCAATGCTTACATCAAAGGTGAAAGTGCAGCAATTCAAAGAAAAAACATGAACAGCGTTCCGGACAGCTACTAGAACTCAAAGGAAGAAAAAATTAGTGTTAAAATGTTGCAATGTACAAAATGTGATTAAAACACCACATACAACATGAACAGCAACTCAAGACTAGACATGCGCTACTATGTATTAAAACTCGTCTTCATACTAAAGCCATGGGGCTCTATAAAATTAAATGTAAAAAACTTATCTTCTGGTCATTGAAATGCCACTACCGTCATGAAAACTACGGGTATATTTAGATGCACTCGACGCACCATTGCTAGGCAATTGCTAGGCAACGATAGGAATTATATGGACACTGAATGGGTTCTCGCCGTTGCCACCACGCTTCGCATAAACTACAAGCTGGTACCATTCCCCGCACATTGTACGTTTGACCCGCACTTTAAATTGCACAAGCTAGAGTGATGAGCGCTGCTCAAGCCGAGATTAATGGAGACAGCCAATCTTTGTCACTCAGAGGGCACACGCTTTAGCATCCCACCGCGTATTGGAACTGCCGTCGAATACTCAAGCAGGAAGGAGACACAGCACCCATCTTGAACGAGCATGAAAAGAAGCTGGGGAAAAAAGGGTCGCTCAAGCAGCAGCCGTGAGCTTTGATTCTAATGAAGAGTGAGGTTACGATAGCTGGCGCACGCAATGTCAGCAAGCATCATCGCACATTTGACTCGTACAACGTGTTATGTGGTGCAGTCTTAACAGGAATGAATTGCTTGATAAGAGCATTTCTCCCTGGAGTGGACATACTTATTCTATTACACCAGCATTTTGTATAGTTGTGAGTGTCGTGATGTCAGACTCAAGAGAGTTAGCTGTCAGCCTTCGTATAACCATAGGGCCGTGAAGTGGAGGAAGGCAGCAGTCGCTGTTTTCATGAGTGAACTTTTTATTTGGGCTAACCTGTGCCAGTAAAATGAAACGTCGCTCTACAAGCTATACATGCTGCAGACTGATATCACCGACATAGAGCGTCGCCGTCGATAATCTGCCACCAAATAAAGTGCGGCAGCATTTATACATGTGTTATCGAAAATTCCAGCATAAATGCTAGCCGCCATGTAAGTTTCAGAACAAGCTGTAGTGTACCCATCTTACGCGTAATCTCATCGGACAATTCTAAGATTATCTAGAAAGTCCCAAGTCATTCGGGCGCGGTTTGCGCAAGGCAGCGTTACACGCGTAATGGTAAGAAAGGAGTGTGTGCGGCATCACCATTACAACATTACAAATTGTTGCTGTTGCAGTCATCAGTGAGACTGATTTTTAATTTTTCTTTCAGTTTATATGGCAAAAAGCTCACCCCACTGTCGCCGAGCAACCACCAAGCACAGCACGCACTCGGTGGTTGTCTCAACATTAGTACGGCGAGTATTTTTTATAGCTTGTAAAACACTTTCGCTGTTAAAACATACATAGAGTCGCATAGTGAGGTATGCACACAAAGGCCACGTTAACAAGAATCATGAATTGCTTTCACGTGGTGCAAGGCTCATGCATTATCCGAAATACGATGCTTGATATGAATGCGGAATTTTTTATAGACATGATTACGCTCTTTGTGTAGCACACACGTGAACTCAGTGAATGATAGAGCTCTCAACTAAATTTGAAGTTGCATGTGCAAATTTCCGTTTAGGCGCCGCTTGGTGCAGCACATCAGATTGGCGCAGCATGGGACAATCGGCGCAGCACTTCTATTCCTGGAGATGCACTTCCATCACCAAGGGAAAAGAAAGCTCACAAAAGAAAACAGTGGTAGCCGTTGCAGTTATTCACCAGTTAAACAGTGCATTTCACACCATTCAAAAGAGCTAGACAGAAGTGGCAGGTGCATACGTGCTACAATTGCTACACGAGTGCAGAGTGGGACGTTGTCACTAAGGCATACCATTACCAGGTTTTCTTAGCTGATGACAGAAAAAGCACTTGCAACGATTTTCACTGAAGCCAAGTCTAGAGTTCGCTACTGTATGGTGTTGGTTAGTGGCGCCCCGATCTAACAGTGAAGGGTTTGTGTGAAGTTGGATCGAGGACCATTGTCGCTTTGGTTGAGCAGCATCTGACTGTGTTGCTGCGCTGCGGACTCCTCTGAAACTAGGGCTATGGCTTGGTTGCCAACTACGAGAACTAACAATACTTCAATATGAAGCTCTAAGTCTTGGTTAAAGTTGAGACCTGTTGTCTTTGTGCCTCACTTATGATTATCAGGAAAAAGTGATGAAAAATTATTTAGACAGAAATTCTAACCTCTAATGCGTGACACCGCGTACAGTCATCAATCAAGTCAATGACAATGCTCAAGTCAAAGTACAAATCTCCGCAACGACGCCTACAGAGGCGTAGACACTACCAGGGAATGACCACATATACCCATATAGTGAATGGGGGGGGGGGGTATTGTCACTGTAGCTCAGTAGACAGACCATCGGACACGTTATTCGAAGGTCCCAGCTTCAGATCCTTCTAGCGGCAAGTTACCTGTCCACCCACTTTTTTTGTTCACATTTACATTACAATTACTGCTAACAGCAGCTATACTTTGGTTGGCATTGTCTGTTAGTCCTGATAAATATTTTGCGTAGCAAACACTAGCCCTTATAATTTCCACTTTTTTTTCATCCATAGCAAAGGTCTCGTTCTGGCAGAGTTGATACCTTCAGGTGGTATGGGAGGAAATATTGGTCAGCTGCCACCTCGTAATACAGTCGACGACCGATTCCCTGGATGCCCAAAATTCCGGACATGGCCAAGCCTGATTTCCTGGACTCATCCCCGACACCATTATGTTCCTCATAAAGTAAATGTATGGAAATGTCCGAAATTCTGGACACTTAAACCCTTTGCTATCTGATTTTCCAGACTTTTTACCGCTAGCCGCGGAATACAAATTGCCACCAAACGCCACCGATTTCATTGTTTCGGCCTAAAACTTTACTCGGTATTGCAGGTGCGGCCAAGTGCGGCCAGCAGCACCGCGCCTACAGCCCCGTGGCTGCCGCACTCTCGAAACCGCACTTTGCTGCAACCTAGCGCTTACCAATTCGTTGCCAGCAGTAGCCCAGTCAAACCACTGTGTTTGTTCATGTGTTTTTCTGTCAGCTATACGGTAGATTGTGTGCTGCAGCGCGGTATCTTCAGCGTTCACGTTTCCCGAGCGTTCGCATTTGCCGAGTTTTTAGCTGTTTGGTGCTGCCTTTTTTCAAGCGAATTCACCGTTAAAAGCGACCGCACCAACTGCTCCTTCATCTTTGTCCACGTCTTCAAAGCGCACAAATCTACCTCAAAGGATTACAATGAAAAAGAAAGCCGCCATCATTAAACAAATTCAAAACGGCCAAGTCGCAGGCAGAGGTGGGTAAGGAGTGCAGAATTTCTAAGCAAACTGTTTCGGACTTTATGCAGAACAAGGCAAAGATTTTGGAACTGAGTGCCAAGTCAACCAGCGTTGCAAAGAAGAATCCAGGTCAGGGTGTTTACCCGAAGCTCGAGGAAGTGCTCCTTGTGTGGCTCAATATCACAATCAGCAAGAAAATCCCGGTGTCACGTGACATCCTGAAGCAAACCGCTGAGGTTTTTGGGCGCCAGATGAACGAGAAGGATTTCAAGTTTAGTGATGGATGGCTTTGCAATTGAGGGAGTCACAATGACTTGAAATTCAAGATCTGTAGGGAAAGCGGTGCCGTCAACGATTCCGTAGTCTCCAAATATCGGAATGGAAGGCTGCAGTTCTTGCTCCAGTAGTTTTTATCAGACTTTATTTTCAACTGCAACGCAACAGGACTGTTTTAGAAGCTCCTGTCAAAGAAAATGCTTGCATTTGCTGGTGACCTCTGCTACGGCGGAAACAATAGCAAGAAGTGGCTCCCTGTCTTCGTTTGCAGGAACATGTCAGGCAGCGAGAAGCTTCCGTAGCTTGCGATAGGGAAGTTGGAGCATCAAAGATGTTTCAAGAAGGCAGCAACTCTGCCTGTTCTCTACGAAGCCAAGAAGAAGGCAGGGTGACCCAGCAGCTATTCCAAGCGTATGCCCGCAAGCTGGACAGAAGGTTCGAGCAGTAACACCCAAAACTGCTGCTTTTTGTGAATAAAAAAGTTTTCAACTAAAAATAGTCGCTCCTCAGTTGCCACTTCATTGGATGCGACACTGCCTCTGCGCACAACTACGCTGCGCGTGGTCACATCAACAACCTAAAGGCTGTAAAGATTGAATTTATGCCACCAAGCACCACATCAACCCTGCAGCCGATGGACCAAGGCATGATTTGCAACTTGAAGCATTTTTATAAATCACGAATGCTCAGCTGCTTGTTGCTGTGCTCCGACAGTGGGAAAAGCTACGCTGTTGACCTCAGGTCTGAGCATGACATGCTTGCAGACTCATCAAAGGCGGTTACGTAAGAGACTCTTCGTAACTGTTTTCGCCATGCAGGCTTCACATTCGACGCTCGATGGTAAGAAAGCTGTCTCACCTAAAAAAGACAGCGTGTGCGATGAACTTCTGTTTGCGGACATTGCCTTCGATGATATGCGTGCTGCTGATGTTTCAATTCTAGCCGGCATAACCTTTGAGGGCTTCGCCGACACTCAATAGGACTTCGAACTGAGTGGGGGATTGACGGCTGACGAAATCATTTGTCAAGTAACGGAGGATTCTCACGACTCTGACACCGAGTTTGAAAAGGCAGCACCTACACAGCCAACGAGCTCGGAGTGGACGCTAGCACTGATGACGCTGTCATCATTGTACAATGGCAGCATGACGTTAACCGAAATCGAGGCAGACATGATTGCGGGCCAGCAGATTGCCCTGCAAAAGATAATCAGAAACTTTTTGGGGGCCAAAGTGCTGACCAATGAGATTGCGCGGGCCACATGGAGTTATTTTCACATATCTTTTTTTAACACAAATGGCATTTTTCAGAGCCACCTAAACAATACATTCGCTGGATTGCAATGAAAATCTTGTACCCCTATCATTGCCTTCTCTGTCAGCAAAAAATACCTGTGAAAAAATAGGCAGATACCACGTACAGAAGGAATTGATGATATGCGAAGAACGAATGAGAAATGTTGATATGTCACTTTAATATCAGCACAATGTTACAAGGGGGAGGTAAATAATGCTGTACATGACTTCCGTGTCATAATTATCATGTTTGAATGTGTTATTTACCTTCGTCATCTATTCACGTCACGTGATATCAAATTTAGTATATTTGGAGCTAGCAAAACGGTCGCAAGCACGCTACGAGCGTGGTATGTTGTCATGTTCTTACATGACACGCATGTCAGGATAATTATGTTTGAGCCAGTCTTATATTTCGTCATCCATTGAGGTCACGCAAGGCCCAATTCGGTATATGTGGAGCTAGCAAAACTGCCGCGAGCGCATCATGAAGGGCCCGACATACTCCAATGTAGCGTTCATGCACGTGAACGCTGAGCACAGCGACGCAATGTTAGCAAAACTCAAGCACTCTATAGTCTGACGCTAGGCGCTACCAGCGTCCGTCGGCGCTTCCTGACGACAAATGGCGCGAAATGCGACATGCTCCATCTCGCGCCAATGCGCTTTCTTTTTTTGTGACGGAGGGATGCTGAATGCGCTGAAACGCGCATGGGTCAAATAAATGCAATGCCGCGTGCGCCTGCGAGTATATAGCAGGACCGGCGCCTGGCGTGGCAATGCCGTCGTGACGCGACGAATTGAATGCCGGCAAGAACGCGCACTGCGTCACGTCGAAATGTATTGGCGCCTTGACTGTGGCATGTACTCATGTTTTCACATGACACGCATCTCATGATTATCATCTTTGCACAAGTCACATACCGTCATCATGCATTGGGGTCACATGATACCAAATTTGGCATATGTGAAGCTAGCGAAACGGCCGCGAGCGCATTATCAATGTGGCATGCAGTCATGTTGCTACATGACACGCATGTCGTGATTATCCTGTTTACATGAGTCATTTACCTATGTCGTTCGTTCGCGTCACGTAATACTGAGTTTGGTAGTTGTGCAGCTAGCGAACTGGCTGCGAGCGCATCATGAGCGTAGCATGTAGTCATGTTGTTACATGACACGCATCTCATGTTTATCATGTTTGCACCAGTATCATACCTTCGTCATCTGTTCCCGTCCCGTAATACCAAATTTGGTTTAAGTGATTCTAGCGAAGCGGCTGCCAGCGCGTCATGAGCGTGGCATGTAGTCATGTTGTTACAAGACACGCATCTCATGATTATCATGTTTGCATCAGTGACATACCTTCGTCATCCATTTACGAAATGTAATATCAAATTTGGTATATGTGACCCTATCGAAACGACCATGAGCGCATCATGAGCGTGGCATGTAGTCATGTTGTTACATGACCTGCATGTCATGATTTTCTTGTTAGGGTCTGTCACTTGTGTTCCCCATGCAATCATGCCATACCATACCGCGGGCGGGTGGGCTGGCGGGCGGGCAGGCAGGCAGGCAGGCAGGCAGGCAGGCAGAGAGACAGAGACAGATAGACAGAGAGACAGATGCAGGCAGAGAGACAGAGACAGATAGACAGACAGACAGACAGACAGACAGACAGACAGACAGACAGACAGACAGACAGATACGCTCGAAGTCGCCAAAGTTCGCTAAGAAATGCTTTGCATTTAAAAGGTGCACTTTTTCGTGCATTCGTTTTCCCAGACTGCCACATTTTTTGGATGTCCTCGCAATCGTTTGAGGGTCGGGTAAATCAGTTGTCTACTGTAAGATCACAAGCTACCTGATGCAAACAGGCAGAAAGAAAAAAATTGGCCGCATATCTGCATTAAATCTGTAAATGTCGTCGAAAGAAAATAGTCTTGCATGTGAAGAGAGTGAACAAGACATTTATTTTATGTTCCGCGTAAGAAAATCGGTGGATGGTATTCTGGGGGCACTGCGTTAGAATGCCTCGAGCGTGTAGCGGAGGCGAACGAGCGCATCAAGGTACGTCACACGAGAGACAGAAGCGCCATCTGGCACTTGTCTTAGAAAACAAAACGCGTGGCTTTGAGATAGGTGTGCACGCCCAACTCAGAGGTTATGAGGTGTAGAACGCAAGGCAACGGGTAGGTGCCACCAACATTTCGTTTTAGCAAAGCGCTGGCAATAATCGCCTTTCCGTGGAAGCGTTGCATGGTCAGTGCAGCGTGATAAGCGCTACGGTCCTTAAAATTACTTATGTATGCCTTTTCTAGTAAGAGACGCACATGCAGAATGTATACGTGTTGTTATGGGACCCCAGACATGCGCAATAATTGCTTTTTAATGGACAATTGCACAAGCATGAACGGTCAACCTTGAGAAACATAGGTGGGCGCTGCGGACGGGGTCGGCAGTTTCAAGTACCCTATGTCGTTAAGAGTGGATAAACAGACAAATGTACAGACATACAGACAGGCAGGCAGACAGGCCAAAATTTTTGCGTCAAAGGTCCTTGAGAAAGACTATCATCTTTAAAAGAACCGTAGCACATCCACGAAGTGAATGATGATTGATGGGGCGAAGCTTCGCAGGCTCGCAGCTTAGTCGTCCATCCGTGTGTCAGTCCACTCTCCTATCAATCTAAACCACATGCAATGTGCGCGTGTAGTTGAGCTTGCTTCAGCCACCTAGTGCTCACTTCATGTACTGCAACAGTGGAGTGCCATCTAATAAACATTGTGAAAGTAAGAGGTGGCTACAATACTGCAGTACGGAGGAGAACTGAGCCACAGTGCAAGAAGCTTCTACATTGGCAGTCATCAACTACTAGTGGCAATAACCCTACCGGGTATAAGTCTACACACACACCCCATAATGTCGACTAGACAGCATTACTGCCTCTGTAGCTCGCTAGCTATTAAAGCATCCAACCCATTATTCAAAGTCCGCAGGCTGGTTGCCTGCCCATGGCAAGTTATCTTTTCGTAACTTGTCTTCCTTGCCATTTGCATTACATATACTACGTCCTCTATACTTTCCTTGCTATCACTGCCTCTTAGCTCTCAATATTGGTGTGTCTAACAAAGAAAATAAAGCCTTGAATTTTACCAATGTACATGGTATGCAATTTAAATATTATTACACTTAGCTCGTGCCAAGGGTAAGGAAAACCTATTTTTTACGTACCAGTTTGTCAATGCTGAAAATTAAAAATGAAAAATTTTGCAACATCAAAAAACCAGTGTACGCAAAAGTTGCCCACATTTTTTTCCTCAGAGAAAATCGCAGAAGTTAGCAAAAAAGAAAACAACACTCACACTTTTGCAAGCAGAGTCAAGTTGTCAATATCTTGGCCATAAGAATATGTTCCGTCTAATGAGAGGGTAGGCTCAGTGAGGACATACAGGACTTTCGACGTCAGCCGACTCACATTTCGAAGCTGATAAGGCATTTCTGAAAAGAAAGAAAAAGAATAAGGTTTCTTTTTCATTTCAATTAAATGGAAGGCTTCGTAGAGAAGAACTCCACTCCAATCACAACCACACATCGCATCCAGGCTAAAATTTGCCTTTGATGGAATAAACTAAAGAAGGTTCGCTATGGTACAAGGCAGGCAGGTCAAGACTTACTCCTAACAGCACTGAACCGCTAGAAACAAAGCACGCTTTAATGGTCCAGAGTTTATAGTGAGCATATAATAATGTGGCACACATATGCCGAGAAATTACAAAAAGTATTAAGACAAGTAAATTAGTCATGACTATTGCATGTTTTATAATAAGGCAGCAATAACAGACAATAATTCAATTTACAGGAACATGTCACAATTTGAAGGAAGCAACAATCTAGCAATCATGCACCCACATCCAGCGGATCCTCAAAAACCTTTGTTTCACATTGCCTCACATTATTTCACTAGTTGAAGTACATCAGAGATATATGATGAAACAAGCGCCAATAAGTACAAAGACGCAAAAAAGACACAGGATGAGCGCTTTTTGTGGGCGTAAATTCATCATGAACTTACCAACATGCCCAAGTGGCAGTCATCCTAGATACAACTGGATGAACCAAAAAAGTTTTGACAAGTGCCAGTACAGTCAACATCCGATTTCATGGACGCTCGAAATTCTGGACATGCTTGACTTCTTGGACGCATCTGTGACACCGTCAAGTTCCCCATAAAGTCGGTGTATTTGTCCGAAATTTTGGGTGTTTATAGCTTTTGCCATCTGATTTTCTGGTCTTTTTATTGCTAATCGCAGAGTCGCAGTCACTATCGATGCGACCATTTTGGTTTTCGTACTCTCGAAACCGAAAATGCCGCAATCCAGCGTACGCCAATCCGTTGCAAGCCGTAGCTTAGTCAAACCTGTGGCCACAACCACATGGTCAGCATGGTGCTGTGCCTGTGCTCCGAGTGGGAAAAGCTATGCTGTTGAGCTATGGTCTTCTGTAGGCATGTGTGCGGACTCATGGGGGGCTGTTATGCATAGAAGGCCGTTACGCAATAGACATTCTTTAACTGTTTTCACATGAAATACTTGACGCCTATACGGCCGTCTCACGTGGAGTAGACAATGTGTGCGAAGAACTTCAACCCCCGGACGTTGCCTTCGACCTACTACATGTTGCCGGTGTTTCTATTCCAGCCAGGATAACCCTAAAGGGCTTTGCCAACGCTGACAAAGACCTTGAGCTGTGTGCGAATTGACCAATAACTAAGCCATTCATCAAGTTACGCAGGAGTCTGACGACTCTGCCATCGAGATCGAAGAGGCACTGCCTACACAGCCAACAAGCTTGGAGTTTCGAGTAATGACACCAAGTACAGGGACAGCACGACTTTAGCTGAAATTGAGGCAGACATCATCGTGGCAAGTGGAATGCCGTGCAAACAAAAATAAGCTACTTTTTTTCGCCTAAGAGATTACTAATGCAATGATGCCGGCCACATAAATTTTTTTTCTTTCTTACATTATACATATAGTTCTGAAATATCTGTATAATGGAAGAAAGAAGTATAAACGGTTCTTTTCAGAGCCACCTAAACTATTCATTTGCTGAATTGCAATGAGAATCCTGTACTTCTGCCATAACCGCCTCTGTCAGCAAAACATACCCATTAAAAAAGTGTTTATACTTGCATTCGTTTTTGCGAACTGCCCGATTTTTTTCACGTTCTCGCGATCTTTTGAGGGTCCGGGAAATCGGACATCCACTGTATTATCCTAATTTTCATTGTTATGATGAGGAGAACAAAAGGCTGGAAGGTGCATCATTCACAAAGCTAAGAAAATTGCATGAAGCTGAAGAATATAGTGGTGAGCAAATTGCTTATGGTCTGACTTCCAAGGCTCTGAACCCAAGTTAACTAAAGCAAAAAAAGTGCTGCGCTTGCTCTGAAGATATTTAACCCCTTCTTGTCAGCTTTGATAACTGAAGATGAAACTTTGCATTTGGTCTTTGGCAATGAAACAGCAAATTTCACTGACTTTAATTGTAAATTAGTCGATAAATGTGAATGTGATACAGGCTGCGGGCTGAAAATTGAGTGGCGAGAGCCAGAGTCCAATAATATCAGCTGCAATGTTTGAACGAGTTTGTTAGCTGGCTTCTTTACTGGAGGGACCAAAATGCGAAAACAGGTGCTCTCACAAAGACACCCACATAGTTTTATGGCAATACTACGTATGCCCTGATTGGAGCGCCTCGATACTGCTCGCAAGAACTCGACTTTGAATGCATCCTCTCAAGTGACATTCTAATCGACTCACTAGAGGCTCGCTTTAGAAGATACAGGTGAGTGTGTGATTGACACGATTTATCATGTTGATAACTCGAGTGTTCGAAGTTTAGGCTAAGATACACCTACAAAATGCGCCCAATCCTCAGGAGACACTCGAGGACAAATGCCGAATTGAACAAGCCACGACAGGACACGGCTGCGCTGGTTTGCATTGTGGCTGCCTACTGTGCACATGCAGCTTTCAAGCAACAACAATGATGATTGATATTGTTACGGGAGGGCACACAGAGAAACGAGGTTACAGCTAAGATATATTTGCATGACGCCAAGCCTAAGCCAAGATGACAAGGCAGAGCGTGCCCCACATCCCAGAATCAGGTCGTCTTTCTCACTGTCTGTCTTGATTCTTCTGTGTGATGTAGTCTTGTAACATGACCCCCGGATGCAGAAGCACCGTCTCGGTGCTTTCTATGGTATTTCGGAGTGGTAGAGCTTAAGTCGGGAGACATGAATAAATTCTGTAGACATTAGAGATGACGACTTCAGCGGGGCTATCTCATAGATAACGTCGGTCACCTGGCGCAAGACACGGTAGGGTCCTGAGTACTGGGAAAGCAGCTTCTCAGAGAGACCAACATGCCGAGTCGGTGTCCACAGCAATACAAGGGAACCCGGGGCAAAGGAGACGTCACGATGATATGTGTCGTAACATTCCTTCTATTGCACTTGCGATGCTAAGAGGCCCTTCAGAGCAACTTCTCGTGCTTTGTGAGCTCTGGCGATAGTGTCACGGCGTATTCAGTCGGCGAATCGACAGCTGTCAGAAAAATGGTGTCGAAAGGTGGAGTTGGGTCGCAACCACATAAGAGATAGAATGGTGAAAACCCAGCGGTATCGTGGCGTGAGGAATTGTATGCAAATGTGATGCATTTGCATACAATGCATTGTCCCAGTCTAGGTGGTCAGAGGAGACGTACATGGAGAGCATGTCAGTTAAAGTCCGGATGAATAGTTCAGTAAGCCCATTAGTTGGTGGATGGTAGGCCGTCGTAAATTAATGTTTGGTTTCGCAAGAGCGAAGCAGGTCGTCAATAACTCAGGAGAGGAAATAGCGTCCACGATCTGTGAGGAGTTGGCATGGAGCACAATGATGGAGGACGACATCCTACACAAGAAAATCGGCAACGTTTGTGGCACAGCTGGTTGGCAAAGCCCGCGTGATGGCGTACCAGGTTGTATGATCTGTAGCAACAGCTATCCATTTGTTTCCGGAAGTAGACTGATGGAACAGGCCTAGGAGATCAAGACCAACTCGAAAGAAGGGGTCAATAGAAATATCAAGTGGCTGGAGGAGTCCGGCAGGACTCGTAGGGTTTTTTTTTTTCGATATTGGCACTGGTCGCATGGGGAGACGACATAGCGGTGGATGGAGCGATAAAGCCTGGGCCAGTAAAATCGACGCTGCACGCGGTCGTAAGTCCGAAAGAGACCAAGGTGACCGACGGTGGGGGCGTCATGGAGCTGGGCGATAACACTCGAACAAAGGTGGGAAGGCACCATAAGGAGCAGTTTGCGCCCATTTATGTTGACATTGTAGCGGTACAAGGTGCCCTCTTTAAATACAAACAGTCGAGTAGGCGGATGGGGCGTTGGAGAGTTCAGTTTCTCAATAATATCACGCAAGACGGGATCTCAGAGCTGTTCATCACGGCACTGATGTTGCTCAAAGCAGAGAGAGAGAGCACACATGGCGGCACTTTATCTAAAGTCGCAGGAGGGTCCACTGGATGGTGGGACAAGCAGTCAGCGTCATGGTGCAAACGGCCAGATTGGTAAGACACTCAGTAGTCATATTCTTGGAGCCATAGTGCCCAGCGACCAAGACGCCCAGTGGGATCCTTTAACGACGAGAGCCAGCAGAGGGCGTGGTGATCAATTGTGACAGTGAAACGACGACCATGTAAGTAGAACCGAAATTTGCCAACCGCCCAAACTAGAGCAAGGCATTCCCGTTCAGTGATAGAGTAGCTCCGCTCGGCCGCAGAGAGCAGACGGCTGGCATATGAGATAATGTGGGCGCAGTCGCATTGATGCTAGACCAAAACAGCACCGATTCCATGGCTGCTGGCATCAGTGCAGACTTCTGTTGGAAAGACATGTCAAAATGGGCCAGAATAGGTGGTGTTGTGAGCAACGCAATGAGATTGGAGAACGCCGAAGCCTGCACAGTGCCCCAAGAGAATGAAACATCCTTCTTCAGCAAGTTCGTAAGAGGTCGGGCCAAGTCCGCAAAATTGTTTACAAAATGTCGGAAGTAAGAGCATAGACCTAAAATGCTTCAGACTTCCTTAGTGCTGGTCAGGACGGGGAAGTTTGGCACAGCTCGAACTTTATCAGGATCAGGGCGCCAGAGGAGTCCACAAGATGGCCTAACATGGTTATTTGCTGGCGTCCGAAGTGGCACTTCGATGAGTTCAGTTGCAGTCCTGCGTTACGAAAAACAGAAAGGATGGAGGAAAGGCGGTCAAGGTAAGTTTCAAAGGTCGAGAAAAACACAATGACGCCGTCGAGGTAACAGACAAATTGACCACTTGAACCCGTGCAAGAGAGTATCCCTCATTCGTTCGAAGGTGGCTGGAGCATTGCATATTCTGAACGGCATGACCTTAAACTAGTAAAGACCATCAGGGGTCACAAAAGCTGTCTTCTTACGATCCATGTCATCGACAGCGATTTGCCAGTACCCTGAGCGAAGGTCGATGGAGGAAAAATACTTAGCGCCATGAAGGCAATCCAGGGTGTCGTCAATGCGCGGTAGCAGATAGACGTCTTTCTTAGTGATCCGGTTCAGATGTCGGTAGCCGACGCAAAATCGCCAGCTGTTGTCCTTTTTCTTTACAAGAACAACCGGGGAAGCCCATGGACTGGAAGATGGCTCAACTATGTCTTTGGCGAGCATCTTGACTTCTTTTTGAATGATCTGACGCTCCGCAGGAGAAATGCGGTACGGTCGTCGATGTACCGGAGATGCATCGCCAATGTTAATACGGTGCTTCACAATGCTGGTTAGACCGAGAGGTGGTCACAGAAGTCGAATACGTCAAAGTACGATTCCAAGACGTGACGGAGCACATCAGTTTGCTGTGGCAAAACGTCCACCGCGATCATTTTTTCCACATTAGAAGATGACGGTCATTTTCCACATGACAGTCAGACAGAAATGCGAAAGGAACTACTTGAAATTAAAACACTATTTTCTGAGCTGAAAGAACAGATGCTTGACTTTAGGCGTACTGTCGAAAATATAGCGAGTGAGCGCTCAACACAGCATGAAAACACCCATCAATTGCATGTCACATTGAAATCATTTGAACACGCAATGTCTTTTCAAACTAAAAAGCTAACAGACCTTGAAGACCACAGCAGACGTTCAAATGTAATTATTCATGGAATACCTGAGACCTCAGCAGAATCAGAAGAGAAACTAAAGGACAAGGTCGTGAAGGTTAAACTTAAGGTTAAATCTGAATCTGTAGGGCGTATTCATCGACTGGGTAAGCACGTAGGAAAGCGGCCTGTAATAGTGTATCTGCAAGACTTTACAGAAAAGAAAGAGATAATGAAAAACGCAAGCAAACTGAAGGGCTCAGATATCTTTGTTAAGAATGATTACTCAAAATCAACGCTGAAAAAACGCAGTCTGCTCTGGCACAGCGCAAAGGCCGAGATAGAACAAGGGAAAAGAATCAACCTGATACACGATAAACTAAAGATCGATAAGGATATGTATTTTTGGGATGAGGTGCAAAATAAGAGAGTAAAAATGACCGGCTACAAGAACACCGCACCCCAACAGTCTAAAACCTGACGTAATGTGCATGCGCACAAGCATCTTCGTCTACTTAATTTGAATGCCCGCAGTGTTATGAATAAAACCGAACCCCTCGAAATCTTATTACTGCAGTACGATCCTCACATTACTGTTATAACCGAGACGTGGTTAGATGAACAGGTGAATGATGGCGACATTTTTCCACCTTCCTATACGGCTTTTCGTAAGGACAGGCAAGCAAAGGGAGGTGGTGTGGCCGTCCTGATCCAACAAAAATTTAATGCTGTCTTGTTGGATGATGTATCGGAGCTTGAATGTATCTGTATTAAAGTAACTTTGTGGGGCCATTCATTCATCGTATGTGCATTATATAGACCGCCGGACTCAACTCTTGAATACCTATTAAAACTAAAGGAACACATGTCTAAATACCATGGCAACAAAGTTCTTTTGATTGGCGATTTCAATCTCCCCGAAGTAGATTGGGAGCGTTTTGAAACCTTTACAGCCAATATCAGCAATGCAAATGCAGTGTTTGACATCATGCTCACACATAATTTGGTACAACTGGTTCATGAACCAACGCATTATAAGGGTACTGCTAGGTCTAAGTTAGATCTGGTATTTATTCCCCTTGACTTCAGTACACATACCGTAGTAATTGAGCAAGGGCTGTCTGATCACTACCTTGTGTCAGTTTCTATCCCTCTTGAACCGCTTTCAGCAACTGCCAACTTGTCCTTTCATTGTGTGAAAAACTATACACATGCCAATGATGCTTGCATTATCGAGCACCTAGAAACCTGTCTGATAGATTTTGTAGCTACCGATGTTTGTAGATTGTGGGACCAATTTAAACGCATATGCTTCTACTGTATCGAAAAAATTATACCGTCTAAACGTAAAAAGGTGCATAAACATACGCCCTGGATGACGAGAAGCATCATTCATCTCAAGCGTAAAGTTAAAAGATTAAAGAGAAAGCATGCTGACCCCAAAATTATAGCCGACGCTCTAGATAAGCTTGCACATGCCGTACACACCTCGAAGGAATACTACTTCACTACGTCACTCGCAAACTTCATAAAGAATGATCCAAAGAAGTTCTGGAACTATATTAGCGAAAAAAAGAAACCCATATCACAGGTTTTTGTCAATGGTTTAATGGTATCTGATCAAGCTGCCATTGCTCAACACCTCAATGAGTATTTTCATAGTGTATTTTCTACTCCTAGTGCTTCCCCATCTGTCATTAATGCGGACAATGCTGCGAATGTAAACTTTATTTCTTATTCTGGTGTCGTTGCTATGTTGTTGAACCTAAAGACTAAGACTTCTTGCGGTCCCGACAATATCCCCAACATATTTTTGCGTCGCTTTGCAGAGTCTGTTGCAAAATACTTACTCGTCATTTTTCGAGTCTCTCTGTTGTCAGCGGAATTGCCAGGTGACTGGAAGTCGGCACGAATAGTTCCTATATTCAAGAAAGGCGACCGCCTAGTACTACAAAATTATCGACCGATCTCCTAAACATCATCATGCTTAAACTTATCGAACACACAATAGCTCATAAATTAAATGAATTCTTAGAATAACGCTCAGTTTTAACAAATCATCAACATGGGTTTCGAAAAGGATTTTCTACTACAACACAATTGGTTACTATCGTTCATACCTTTGCAGCTTGTCTTGATGCTAACGGCCAAATCGATGTAATATTCTTAGACTACAGTAAAGCATTCGACACAGTTCCACATGATAAACTAATTATAAAGCTTCGGTTAGTTGGTATACCAGAATTATTTACCTCCTGGATCTCAGCTTATCTACTCAATCGCACCCAATATGTTCAAGTAGGAGAAAAACAATCAGGCTGCCTTTCTGTGACTTCTGGTGTTCCGCAGGGGACCGTACTAGACCCCCTTCTGTTTTTGGTCTACATTAATGACATTGTCAATGTAATTAGCACCCCGGTACAAATTCGTTTATTTGCTGACGATTGTGTTTTGTTTAGAGATGTAACTTGCATTAGTGACCAATGTGATCTTAATACTAACTTATGCAATGTATCAAAATGGCGTGAACAATGGGGAATGCTTCTTAATGCAAACAAATGTGTGTATCTCCCCATAACGCGCAAAAAAGAGCCATTAAACTACACATACAATTTAGCTGAAGCACCTTTACTTAAAGTAGCCTCCTATAAATACTTAGGCTTAACGTTAACAAGTACCTTATTCTGGAATTTGGACATAAATAACATCTGCTCTGCCGCTTTCCGTAAATTATGCCTCCTCCGCCACAAGCTCAAGACTGCTCCACCTAGTGTTAAACTCCTCTCCTACTTTTCCTTAATTAGGCCTAAACTTGAGTACGCCTCCATAGTTTGGGATCCCCACACAAAAATTAACGTCCAAAACCTAGAAAGAATTCAAAGAAAAGCAGTACGATGCATATATAGTAAATTTATGTCAACCGACTCCCCCACTGCATTACTAACAGCAAATGGTATAGAACTATTACAAATTCGAAGAACAAAAAGTCGGCTACAGTTTCTTTCAGACATAGTGAACCACAGGCTACCCTTAGACACCGCAGTATACGTATCCCCCTTGTTAAGCAGACCCACTCGACACCACTATCCTCATTCCCTAAAGCCAATCTTCCCAAGGACCGATACTTTTCGGTACTCCTTCTTCCCACAAACAATAGATGATTGGAATAAACTAACCGAAGCATTTCCTCAACGCCCTTGACCATTTGTGTAAATACTCTTCTTCCATGACTTCCTTGAATGGTATTATCACCTTGTAGTTCAACTTTTTTTTTTATAAAGCCATAACCCTTCCGTCTTAAAGCAAACAAATTGTGTAAAAAACGCTTTGCAACCTTGTTTCATTCTGTTATTATGTGTGTTTCATGTATGCTCACCTTGCTTCAACTTTTTGTCTGCAGTATTCTATAAATAAATAAATAAATAATAGACTCTCTGTCGAAGAACAGGCTCGCGTGCAGTTGCGGTGACGCACATCATTGGGGTATAAAGCTGAGATGACGCAATCCTCAGAGGGTGTCAGCATGGCGAGCGCTATTCCATACGAAGCACTTGCGGACACAGAGCAAAGTTCAGCGAAGGGATGCAAGCACGGTTTTCCCGTAACGTAATAATAATGTGTGGAAAAGTAACACTGGGAGTCAGAAGGACGGATGTAATGGGCGTGAGCATGTAGTCTCCATCAGGTACAGGTGGCGACGCTGTTACGGCAATGCAGGTAACTGTGTGCGGTGACAAACAGACATGTTCAGGAGAGTTGAAACGAACTATGGGCAGACTGGGCGTATCAGGCATACAGGGCAGGTCAAGTTGCACCGTGCTAGCTGAACAGTCAGGGTTGAATGGGCAGACAAAAAGTCTAGACCGAAGATAACATCATTGGTGCAGTTGATGAGAACAGTGAAAAGGACGGAAGTTTGATATCCGGCTATAGTAACGCTTGCTGCGCAGACACCAACGACGGCAGTAGCACTGCCATCAGCAACACGAACACATCGTGAAAGGGCTGGAGTCAAGACTTTCTTTAAGCGGTCATGAATGTGTGCGCTCATAACAGAAATTTGGGCGCCAGTGTCAACTAAAGCTTTGACAGTTAAACCATTCACTTTTACATCAACCAAGTTCTGGTTGGTCGGGAGGGTCAACAGAGGAATTGTAGGGCAAGTCGAAGCAGCAGAGTCACCTCCAGGAGCTGCACCAGTTAGTTTCCCAAAGGAAACCATCGGGCGAAGGACGGGGATGTGGAACGGGGTGGCGGAGGAGACCGCGAGAATCTACGTCGTAGTGAAGGCGAGCGGCTATACTGGGCATTGGTCGTGGCGGTCATGTCGTAAGGAGCTGAGTCATCACGGCGGGTTGGTTCTTGGCCAGAAGGGCGGGCTGATGTGTCGAAGTTCGTGAAGTTTGGGTTTGTGAACGAGGGTGCCATCCACGTGCTTCGGCAATGACACGAAATGTGTCCCACTCATTGGCAACGGAAGCGAATTGGCCTGTCATCAGGCGTCCTTCATGCGTTTAGATCTCGGTTACGTGGAGCAGGATGCCAGTAGTGCTGACGTGTGTTCAAGGTAGGCGTATGGACATCGGGTGAGTGCACAGAACAAATCGACTGAAGGCCCGCGTTTGCCAATTCTTGGCGCACAACGCTCTGTATGAGGCATATGGTAGGCTGAGGATCGTTCGGTGCACGACCCTCAAAGGTGCTGGTGACATCGCTTCGATTTCGCATCTAACGACCCTCGTAATGTCAGCAGAGGGTGGATTGGGCTGGGTCTCAAAACGGGGGTCCTCACAAGTTGATGTTGCTACGGTGTCAGGAAGACGGGTGATGTGGTGGGTAATGCGACGGCTTTTAGCCTCTTGGAAGCGTCGGCACTCCTTAATGACGTCTTGAACTGTCGAATAGCTTTTAAATACAAGAAGGCTAAAGGCATCATCAGCGATGCCCTTGAGTACGTGTGCAACCTTGTCGGCTTCGGTCATGGACTTAGCTTTACGGCAGAGGGTCAAGATATCTTGAATATAGGCCAGGTAAGACTCCATGGATGTCTGGACATGGTTACCAAGCTCTTTCTTAGCGGCCTGCCTGCACCCGGCAGATTGGCCGAACAACTCGCGCAACTTCGTCTTACAGACGTCCCAGCTGGTGAGCTCTTCTGCGTTATTGTTGAACCACGCCTTGGCCATACCTTTCAAGTAAAAAATAAGGTTTGCCAGCATCATGGTTGGGTTCTATCTGTGGTTTTCACTCACGAGCTCGTAGAGCTGCAGCCACTCATCGAGATCTTCGCCGTCAGTGCCCAAAAAGTTGCCAGGATCGCGGGGTGGAGTGGTCACAATGACCATAGGTGCAGTGGGCGCCATTTATGCGCGAGAAATGGCTGTTGGCGCAGCATCCCTGTCGGTAGACGTTGCAACTTGGTGTCCGCTGTGCAGCTACGTCGTGCTTTGCTACCCCGCACCTCCACCAAATTGTTACGGGAGGGCACACAGAGAAACGAGGTTACAGCTAAAATATATTTGCACAACGCCAAGCCTAAGCCGAGATGACAAGCCAGAGCGTACCCCACATCCCAGAATCACGTCGTCTTTCTCGCTGTCTGTCTTGATTCTTCAGCGTGATGTAGTCTTGTAACAGTATGTGGAGTTTACCATCCCAAAATCACCTTATGATTATGAGAGACACCGTAGTGGAGGGCTCCCCAAATTTTGACCACCTGGGGTTCTTTAACGTGCACCTAAATTTGAGCACACGGGCATACAGCGTTTTCACCTCCATCGTAAATGCAGCTGCCACAGCCGAGATTCGATCCCTCGACCTGCAGGTCAGTAGCCGAGTACCTTAGCCACTAGACAACTGCGACGGGGCGCAAGCAACAAGCAACAACCATGTTAAGGCATACAAACACACATGGAATGAGAGCTGGAAGAAAGTGACCATGTGAAAATGAACAGCATCACTACTAAAGCATCACTACCAAAGCCCCCCCCCCCTTTCGTGCCAGTCATTGACTGTCGCTTCCTTGTGTTTTTATGCATTTATTGAATGGTATCGAAGAATTGGATGCTTGTGCAGCTAGCTGGCCACACTCAAGACTTGGTAATGAAAAATGTATTGTTGCCATGAATAAAGTGTTCAATAGCTACACTTCTATGAGAAATGATGCACTCGGCAAAAAAATCAAATGAACAGAAAAGAAAAATAAGTTACCGCCCAGTTAAGGTAAAGAGAAGCGATCACAGTCATTTGTTCGTCATATTAGAAGTGCCCCCAAAAATAAATACAAACATGCCAAGTGTATACAACTATGTTACTTGAAAACACTGAATGGAGTTTACTTATAGAAAAACCTCAATATTGCATACTTGCTGGGAACGCGGCAATATTGCATACTTGCTGGGAACGCGGCATAACCATGCACTCAATGTACTGCGCGTAGGGCTCCAGCTTAAGAATTTTCATCTCCTGACGTGCGAATTTCATCTCCTGGCGTACCGTTGCTGCCGACAAAGGTATAAATACAGTGCCACAGCAAAAAGTACTGACTAGAATGTCCGCCACAAATCCATATCCTTGTTTTTGCCAAAGCCCAGTGAAGAATCTCGCACTTTCACACAACTGTCCAATAGCAAACAGTGGCGACGCAAAGGTGCGTATCAAAACTGCTGCAGGATATGGTATAGACAGCGTAGTATGGCCACAGAAAAAACGTAATCGGCTGTGCACAATAGATTCTGCGCCACGGCCTGCTTTTAGGCAAAAACTTGGTATTATTTCTATTTTTGTCTCTCTCTCAAAGCATTGATTGATTGATATGTGGGGTTTAACGCCCCAAAACCACCATATGATTATGAGAGACGCCGTAGTGGAGGGCTCCGGAAATTTCAACCACCTGGGGTTCTTTAACGTGCACCCAAATCTGAGCACACGGGCCTACACCATTTCCGCCTCCATCGGAAATGCAGCCGCCGCAGCCGCGATACGAACCCGCGACCTGCGGGTCAGCAAGCAGCCGAGTACCTTAGCCACTAGACCACCGCGGCAGGGCTCTCTCTCAAAGCAGTCGGTTCGCAGAGAGCCAATCGTTTTCAGGCTAGTTGCATCCACTGACTTACGTGTGTCTTGGCTGCATCTTAAAAGCATCCAGTATGGTGACAACAGCGCTATGCTTGCTGAACCGTGCGCGTGATAGCATCAGTAAGCCTTCTCGGTGCTTGTGACCTTCATAGATAAACGCCGTCACAGCAAGCTGCTTGTGTTTCTGCGAAGCTGTCCACGTGTCTACACAGTCTCCCAAAACGGTACAGATTATTCTGGAACCTACGCCACCGCCAGCCATAACGCTAGAACATTCGATGGCAAGAGTACAAATGCCGACGCGCTTCGCCGCTTGTCAGTAGTTGATCGACGGCCGACGCTCCATTCACCGCTATCAGTTCAAGACTGCTACTGTAATTGGACTTTCCGTTTAACGGGCACAGGTTCGCCCAAATAAACAGTTAAATTCCAACGCAAAGTCTCCTGTCTTCGGCCACGTCACGACCCCGTGACAATATGACGAGTTGCTTGAAGTTTGCAAGCTTTTCCTTGATATTTTCTTAATTTCAGCCTGCAGTAACTTTTCCCGACTGACGTGCAGCTGAGGATTTAGGTTTGCGCTACTCACCATCACAAGTTCTCGAACACAGAAAAAAGACATGATACAGGTATATTCATAGCTCAAAATTAACTTCATTTTGTCGTATAAGTTCATTACAAAAATAACTTATCACAATTTGCACTTCACTGGAAACGAATACAATGCAAACTGATGCAAACTGACCACAACATGTGCTCGGGTGTGATTGTGTGATGGTGATGACAATGCATCTGACCCTAAGCTGGGAGTGCCATTGCCACAAACGTGTTTTTAGTTTTATATGCGAATATAGTGTATTGATAATTTTTTGTTACTGTTTTCACTTTCCTTTGGCTTTTCTTTTTCTGCCCCCTCCTTCCCCCCCCGATTTTTCCTCTAGCCAAGCTCTTGTGTTACTTTGTTCTCCACTGTACTCCTGTTAGGAAACTGATGAACATAGAGAGGATACAAAAGGATGGAATAGCTTGAGGGTCCCAGTTGTTACTGCTGTTAGGAGGTTCATCTACAAAGAACTTTCTTCTTCCCCTTTCTTACTGCTTTGAATTTAGGAGGGAGTCTTGAAAGGTTTTTGCTGTGCCATATAGCTGCCCCTTTGTCCACCTAAAGACTAAGGGGTGAAGAAGATACTAGCTGTATGTGCTGGCCTTTTTTTTCCCACTTATGTTGCTTCTTTCCTGCACATCGCGGTTTGCTTTCAGTCTGCATCAGGAGGTATTCTCTCTCTTGTTTTTTAGATGCGGAAGCATCTTATACTCGCGCCTTGTAGTGCGCCGTTTGCGCCGTCCGCACCGCTTCTCAAACATTCGACAGCTGACGCGCGCGCAGGCGCCGTCGCGCCGTCGCCCACCATCTGTGCCGCGCGCGCTTCTCCTTCAAGAACATTCGACAGCTGACAGCGCATGCGCCGTCGCGCCGTCGCCATCTGTGCCGCGCGCGCGCTTCTCCTTCGAGAACGTTCAACAGCTGACAGTGCATGCGCCGTCGCGCTGTATATATACTCAAGGTCGGCGCTCGCTCGCTCAGTTGCCGCTCGTCGGTTGGTTTGTACGGCGCGTCGACGTCCAAGGTCGCGGTGAAATGAATTCCAACGAATCCACAAACACAATGATCGACGTCCCTTCGACCAGCGCCGTCCTTTCGCATATGTGTGTACGTGTTCACTCATTTAACACCCCCTCCTACAACCACGTTAACCAATTTAGCCATCGACCCAAGTAAGTCGCAATTTAACACCCCATTTCACAACCACGTTAACCAATTTAGCCATCGACCCAAGTAAGTCGCACTTTAACACCCCGTTGACCAATTATATGCTCCGCATCCTCCTCAGTGTTCCCCCGAGGGAAGCTGCGGGCAATTTTTTTCATTACCTCTGTAGTGACAAATACGGGCACAGCCAGAACAACGACGAAGACGATGGCTGAGGCTCGTGCTGCTGCTGCTGCTAAAGCGACTGACTGCTATCTCGCTGCTGTCCTCTTCACAGGCACATTAAATGATTGCCTTACCTGGGTGTCTAAAAGTATTTTTACGTTTGGTGGAGAGTGCTGGTTTCCTCAACCTGAAGTTCCGTTCCCGGACTCTACATCAACCACCCGGCTAACCAATGCCAGAAGACATGACTCAGCCACCTGCAGTCCTAATCCCATCTGTAACCTGAACCTGAACGGCACAGCGGCGAGATCCAGTGATTTTCGACCCGACCAACAACAGAGACGCTGAAGACTGGCTGTCTCAGTACGAAGTGGTAAGCGCTCACGATAAGTCGGATGACACAGCCAAGCTCTGTTACCTTAATTTCCATCTCACGGGTGTGGCACAGCTGTGGTATAAAGCTGAAATTCCCTCTTGGTCAACCTTTAGGACGCACTTTGTGGAAGTCTTCGGTCTACCCACTGTTCGCAAGCTCCGCCACAAACAGTGCTGGCGCGATCACGCACAGCACTCTGATGAGACCTTCACCTTGTATATTGAGGATGTTCTGGGCCTCTGCCGTCGCATCGATCTCGTCATGTCCGACACTGACAAAATACGGCACATCATGAAAGATATCGAGGAAGGCGCCTTTTACATGCTTGTTGCGAAAACCCCCGGACTGTCGCCCAGCTGCTTCACCACTGTCCGAGTTGGAAAGAGCTGCGGAGAGACCGCTTTTCTACGCGGCTTCCAAACCTCGACACAAGCTCCACATCTGCGTTGACCATTGGCGCAGTTTCCTCTGAACAAACCTGGCTAATGCAGCAAATCCAGCCGTTCGTCTGAGAAGTAGCGCATCAATTGTCTCTTGTGCCCTACATTCTGACGCTCTGCCTCCCACATACCACCCTTCGCCTATCTCCGACCTCTGACTTATGCTAAAACCGCAAGTCGATCATTGCCGTCGCTACTACCCGTCACGGATCCTTCTCGACAGCCCCGTCCCCTCTAGGCAGCGAGTCCACCTATCCGTCCACACCCACCTCCTTTTCGCCACCCCACACCGCCTAAGCCTTGGACACTTCGAAAAACAGGCCGATCTTCTACGTCTGCCATCTCCCTGGCCATGTAGCACGCTACTGCCATCGTCGTGATTACAACCTCTGGTGAGGCGCTGGTGAGGCCAGTTACAGCTCCAATCGTCTCGAGCCACCACAGTCGTCTTCGTTCCCCGGCACGTCAAATGAGTCGCCGCCACGTCCCCGCAGCTTCAACAGAAAACGATTGCTCTCACCACGGCGTCGTTCTGTTTCTCCGATGCTTCCTCGATCGCTACCCACCCCAGCAGAAAACAGACCGTCGCAGTTTCTGAGGCAAGAGTTGCACCCATATTGAAAACTTCAAGGCCTCCATTTTTACCCACTAACGAAATAACTGTGCATATTGATGGTGTACCTGCGCGAGTGCTGGTTGACACTGGTGCTGCTGCGTGCTCAGTGGTGGACTGTGCTGCAAGTTGAAGAAGCTTATGCTGCCGCTTTCTGACGTCTCTCTCCGCACGGCAACTGCACATCACATCCAACCTTCTGTGGCGTGCACAGCTCGACTGGTCCTCCAGAATAGTTTGTATGTACAGTTTAGCCCACAAATAACGGCCCCACTTAAAACAAATTTTCGCTTAAAATGAACAATATCCGCATGACCGTGAAAATATACGTTGTTTCAATGACACAAAATGGCACAAAGACCATCTCTGAGCGCCGCCGATTGGTTACAGCGAACGGCACTCAGAAACCCCTTATAATCACTGATCAGGCATCAGCGAGGTGCCCATTAGTGTGGTAAACGCCAAGCCTGCCTCCACACGCCTTCAGTTGCCGCTTTCCCGACCACTTTTTGTGATGCACCCCTCTGTACTTTGCCCCTCCCCCCCCTCACCGCACCGCTACTACGAGCAACCCGCTTCGCCAGACGCGGCCAGTATTTTCACACTGCCACTGATTTTTCGAAGACCAGTCATTTTTCTCCACCATTTTCGATCGCTGGTACTGTCTTTGGCCTCGCTGGCCTGGAGTGACCAGACCATTTGCCAACATCGCCTGCATCCAATCGGCAGCGTCTTGTCTTAGCGTAAAGTTCTATTGCACGTGCCTATGGTACCCCACCCACTCTGATAATTCACTGTTCGTTTCGTGTTTATGACCTATTCTCGCTCACTTTGCACTTGACTATGCATGCCCTCCGCATGCATGAGGAAGCAGCATAAAAATGGGCGTTAATTTGCACAAAACAAATCACAAAATATAGTCGGTGAGGCCACACAAACTCACTGGTGCGACAAAACAAATTTTGACCACGGCCGCCGATTCATCGAACATCACCGCGCGTGCCAATCTAGGCGGCCATGCGGGTGCAGGTCTCTTTTAAGAATTTCTACGCGCGAGTTGCGCGTTTCGTGGACCTTTCAAGCAAGCTACCCGACCTGCCTCCTTTTTGCGTGTTTTGGTTTTGGGAGGTCGTTTTCCGGCCATATCCTCCCCTCTTTTTACTCTATCGCAATTCCTTGTCCTTCTCTCACAAATCTCTCCTGTCTTCATCACAACTCCTTCGCCTATTTCCACCGCTCCGCGACGCCAGCCAGGCTGGCTCGAATTCAGAAGTTTTGTTTTCTAACTAGAAATGAGCCCAGTGCTGTACCACGTGTTCTCGGATGTGTGTCACGTAAATGCGTCTTGCTCGCTCTAGGTGTGTGTGTGTGTGTGTGTGTGTGTGTGGTCAT
Source organism: Rhipicephalus annulatus (assembly GCA_013436015.1). NCBI lineage: Eukaryota > Metazoa > Arthropoda > Arachnida > Ixodida > Ixodidae > Rhipicephalus > Rhipicephalus annulatus. The sequence goes on along the minus strand of WOVY01000228.1, from coordinate 173,829 downwards.
GATGGCCGGTGGGAGGACTAGCACGTTTTTTTGTGCTGCTCAACAAAACGTCGAAAGTGTGACCGCTTGGCTTGGGCGTAATCCGCGCATTAGGTGACGTGTTGCGAAGCGCTTGCTCATAGCTATTGACCACCTGACAGCCAACTTGGTGCTTTGAGCATCCGGGTATCGCACTGTGGAGATGTTAAATAATTCGTGGGCGGCAGTGACGGCTACATGCGTGCGAAACTGTTTTCACACGGCCGACTTCGTCAATGTCGGGCCCAACGCCGAGCCTAAAGATTCCGAACAGGACCACTGCGGCAGCGATTAGTGGCAGTGCGTCGTTGACTCCGACCTGGGTGAGCAAGTTGAGACATCTGCTGCGATGGTTTAATTATGGTCGATGATGCCGACACCGCGAGACCATGCATGGATTAGGCCATTGTGAATGAAGTAAGCGGCAAGAGTGATTTGGAGAAATCGAATCGCATGTTTGGAGGAATCGAATCGGAGGAATCGTATAAAATCGCACAAGCACCGCATGAAAGGGGGGTCCTATAGACAACTTCCCACGAGCATGCCGCATACCTGTTTCTATGCTTAACTCTGCATTGAATTGATGACTGCATTTTCAGGGGGTTTGTAGATCTGGTGAGGCTGATTAATTTGAACAGTGCAGAAAACAGTACACGAACTCCAACACATTTTCCGTTGCGGCATGCTCCCGGGAAATTGTCTATAGGACCCTTCTTTCATACGGTGCTTGTTATGTCGGAACGACCGGAAGGTGTCTGAACAATCGACTGAGAGAACACACTAACAATGTTCGAAACGGGAAAGACGGTTTTCTTGCTCAGCACTGCACTGAGTGCAACTGTGTGCCCCTTTTCAAGGACAGAGCAACGCTGTACAAGCACAAGGATGAGCGCACCCGAGTCATCGTCGAAGCCGCGCAGATGGCACGCCAACAGGTGTCGTGCATTAGCAAGCCCTCCGTGTCTCTGTCCAAGAAGGAACCAAGGTCCAAGAAGGAACTAAGGTTTCTCAAAGATTTTGGTGCGCGCAAGTAGTTATATTACCTTTACTTTTCTGTTTTGTTTCCTTATAGACTTTTCTCTGCCTTTTTCTGTGCTTTCGTTTTTTTTTGTTGTTTTTTCTCTTACTCACGTTTTGCTCTTTGTGCCATATGGTTTTTGTCACATGGTTACTGTCTCCTCTATATATTTTCGCGCTCTGCGCATTAAAAATTCAGATGGAAGTTAGCGCTCGTGTCCTTTGTCTCCTTCTTGTCTCTGTGTCATCGTTATGGTATCGCGCTAACTATCGTTATGCCATGATCCTCGGTGAAGAGCACGCTGCCATTTGAATTAAACTCAAGACCACCCATATTGCTCCTGATCTTCAAAACACGTGCATCACAGACTTTCTAGGGCAAAAAATTTTGTGTTTTCACTTGCAACTTTTTTAAAAGCTGTGCTTCATTTACTATGAACTACTGGATACAGCGAATGGATGCCGCGTCAGGCTGAGGTTCGTTATCAGCAGGCTAGACTGTAGTTGAATTCGTTGCGTTTTCCCCATGTTCACATTGCATCATCTTGGGCTGGGACTTCCTCTGAGCTCATCATGCCGTCATTTACTGTGCGCGTGCTGAACTAGAGTTGTCGACGATGTGTGAACTACTTCTGTGTGATGCACCAACGTCTGAAAGACCCTTTTTTTAGCCGTTATCATCTCGAGTCATCGTAGCCATGGACACTCACATCCCTCCTCTATCTTGTGATCTTGTGCCACTCATCTGCGAACGTGTGCCCTCTGTCGACGCCCTCTTTATCCCCTCCGACGCCTTCGGCTTTCCCAAAAGCTTCCTTCTCCCATTCGCAGTTGTCATCATAGAAAACTCACATGGCTCCATCTACATAACGAACTCGCTTCCTCACCTAGACATCTAATTCTGTGGCGAAGTCATCGGACACCTTGAGGATATTGTCACGTTACTACGTAACTGTAACCTGCTGCTGATGGCACACAAGGACGTCAAACAGATTCGAACAACGGCAGTACCACTATTGTTTTTCTCTGCACGCGCATCTTTGTCCTCTTCTGAAGAGCGGCACATACAAGCATGCCAGCATCTGTGGAAATAATAGTTTCAGAACTTGTACTAGTGGCATTACCCCTCTTCCCAAAGGACATCGTCCCGATGTCATAACATTATTGCCAGATGAAAACGCGCACGATAAGCAGTACACAAGGGGGTGTTCACAATCACTGTAAGTCTACTCAAGGGAGTGTGACGAATAGTCAGCGTTGGTAAAATGGTTTCATCCTCGAAACATGGACGACGTGTGGCTGTTGTGAACGGCGGGATTGACGAGCCATGTCCTCGTCAAGAACCTCGTAGTTCACTTCGCTGAGACGACGGAGGACTCTATAGGGACCAAAATAGCGGCGTAACAACTTTTCCGACCGGCCCCGTTGTCGAATGGGCGTCGACAACCATACTCGTTCTCCGGGTTGGTAAGAGACATCGCGACGACGAGCGTTGTACCGCAGCGAGTCGATGCATTGTTGTTTATGAATTCGTTCGACTGCAAGCTTACGAGCCGCGTCTGCCAGTCTGATAAATTCGTTCGTCTTGACACTAATATGGTGTCTGTCTGGTAGAAGCATGGCCTCCAGCATTGTAGTGACCTCCCTGCCATGAAGCAACCGGAATGGTGTGAATCCAGTTGTTTCTTGCACAGCGGTGTTGTAAGCGAACGTGACGTAAGGGAGGATGTCATCCCAGTTTTTGTGGTCTTGGTCAACGTACATGGATAGCATGTCGGCGATCGTCTTGTTTAGTCGCTCTGTAAGGCCGTTGCTTTGTGGATGGTATGCTGTAGTTTTTCGATGTACTGTGCCGCTAAGCTGCATGACGTCTTGTATCATCCGGGCGGTAAAAGCTGTGCCACGATCAGTTATGACAACTGCTGGTGCTCCATGTCGGAGGACGATGTTTTTCATAAAAAAGTGGGCAGTCTCAATGGCGGTGCCACGTTGTAATGCCTTCGTTTCACAGTAGCGCGTCATGTAATCAGTAGCGACTACAATCCAGCGGTTGCCGTCACGAGACTTGGGAAAAGGTCCGAGTAGATCCATGCCTATTTGTTGGAATGGTTGTGTCGGAGGAGCGATGGGCTTCAAAAAGCCGGCTGGGCGCTGATGTGGTGCTTTACGGCGCTGGCACTCGTGACACGTCTTCACGTAATGCTTCACGTCTCGACTGAGCTTAGGCCAGTAGTAGTGTTGGCGAATCCGGGCCAAGGTACGTGTGTATCCCAAGTGGCCCGAGGAAGGCTCATCATGACAGGCGGACAAGACATCGGCTCGTAACGCTGGCGGGACAACGAGCAGGTACTCAGTCGCGTAAGGGTCGAAGTTTCTTTTATAGAGGATATTTCTGCGGACGCAGAAGGATGATGACGACCGGGCGAATGCTGGTGGTGGATTCGGCGTACGGCCTTCGAGATATTCGATGAATTGTCGAAGCTCGGAATCATTCTTCTGCTGTTCGGCCAAGTCGGATACACTAACGGCGCAGAGAAAACGGCCGTCGAGATCGTGATCACCTGACACTGTCTTAAGAGGAGCTCGGGAAAGGCAGTCCGCGTCAGTATGCTTCCGGCCAGACTTGTACACGACTGTCAAATCGAACTCCTGAAGGCGTAAGCTCCACCTGGCCAGACGTCCGGAAGGGTCTTTAAGGTTCGCCAACCAGCAGAGCGCATGATGATCGGTAACAACTCTGAACGGGCGACCATACAGGTACGGTCTGAATTTAGCTATTGCCCAGACAACAGCTAGGCACTCCTTTTCAGTTGTTGTGTAATTCGCCTCCGCAGATGATAAAATGCGACTCGCATAAGCAATAGGGCGTTCGACGCCGCCTTGCCACTGGACGAGGACTGCACCAAGGCCGATGTTACTGGCGTCTGTGTGTAGTTCAGTGTCGGCATATTCGTCGTAGTGTCCGAGTAAGGGCTCAGATTGGAGACGTTGCTGGAGCTCGGAGAAAGCGCGTGTTTGCTCAAGGCCCCACACGAAGGGAACGTCGTCTTTTGTCAGACGAGTGAGGGGTTCGGCAATGTTTGCGAAATTTTGCACAAAGCGTCTGTAGTATGTGCAGAGGCCTAAAAATCGACGCACATCACGTTTGTTGGTAGGTGGTGGAAATTCTGCGACAGCCAATGTTTTGTCTGGGTCCGGCCGAATACCATCAGGGCTAACAAGGTGACCGAGGAACTTTAATTCGTTGTAACCAAAATGACATTTTTCTGGTTTCAGTGATAGGCCTGCCGTGCGAATTGCAGCAAGTACAGATCTAAGTCGCTGCAAATGCTGCTCAAACGTTTGGGAGAAGACAACGACGTCGTCTAAGTAAACAAGGCATGCTTCCCACTTGAGACCGGAGAGCACTGTATCCATCATCCTCTGGAATGTCGCAGGGGCAGAACACAAACCGAAGGGCAGCACCTTGAATTCGTACAGACCATCAGGCGTTATGAATGCTGTTTTCTCTCGGTCGCGTTCATCAACTTCGATCTGCCAGTAGCCACTGCGTAAATCCATAAAGGAGAAGTATCGGGCGCGTCGGAGGCGGTCTAGTGAGTCGTCGATGCGCGGAAGCGGATAAACGTCTTTCTTTGTGACTTTGTTGAGTTTGCGGTAATCGACGCAAAATCGGAGAGCGCCATCCTTCTTTTTTACCAGTACGACGGGGGACGACCATGGACTGTTCGAGGGTTGGATTACGCCATCTTCGAGCATCTGCTTCACTTGAGAACGTATAGCCTCTTGTTCCTTTTGTGATACTCGGTAGGCGTGTTGACGTATGGGTCGCTCAGCATGATCAGTGACAATGCGGTGCTTTACGGTTGGCGTTTGTTTTATCTTGGATGTAGACGCGAAACAGTCGCTAAACATGCGGAGGATACAGCGGATTTGCTCTTTCTGTGCACATGACAGCTTCGGATTGACATCGACTGCATCAGCTACCGTGGTGTCACTTTCAACGGCTGCAGAAATTGGGGCTATCGTCATACACGCTTCATCGTCAATGGATTCGAAATGAGCGATAGTGTTCGCTTGGACAAATGTTGGTATGATCCACTAAAATTGGTGACCGACAACTCAGTCATGCCACGTTTAAATTGAATTATGCCGCGGGCAACACAGATTTGCTGAGACAAGAGCTCCGAAAGGTTGGCTTCAGCGATGCCACTACTGTCATGGTCTATGTCGCCCTGTACTGTAACGAACATACTGGTGCGTGGCGGAAGTGTTACGGTGTCGTCGACAATGCGAAGCGCAGTCTTCTGCGGATTGGTATCTCTAGGATTCGGGCCATAGTCGTCAGCAAACGTTACGAGGCAGTCTCGAAGATTTATAACAGCGCCATGTTCACGAAGGAAATACATGCCAAGGATAACTTTCCGGGAGCATTCGGCAAGCACAATGAAAGAAGCAACGAACGTCGACTCACAGATTTGCAGCCTTGCGGTGCATCTCCCGATTGGTGTCAAGAGATGACCACCGGCTGTCCGAAGATTTAGTCCATGCCCCCAAGGAGTCGTGACTTTCCTGAGTTCAGCCACAAGTTCAGCGCTGATAACTGAGTAGTCGGCGCCGGTGTCGACCAGAGCAGTCACTGGATGGTTGTCGACACGAACGGCAATGTCAGCAGAAACGGGTTCGTCAGCGATGCGAGGTGTCGGCTGAAAGGAATCGTCGAAGGTCGGTGGAAGGGTCGGAGGAGGCTGTTTTGACGATAGCTTAAAAGCGGTCCCACCCCCGGAGGCCGCTGATTCTAGTTTCCCCGGCGTGGACTTGGGGACCTAGCGGATCGTCTCCCAACAACATCGGCGAAAGTGGAGTATTGATTCGCGGACGTAGAGCGTCGAGGAGACGGAGAGCGTGATTGGCGTCGCTGAAGATTCGGAGACGGTAGACTTGCCAAGTATTCTGCGATGGCGCGGGGTCGCTCGCCGTCCCTGGGCCGACGAGCGTCTGGCCGAAATCCAGGTAGGCCCATCTGTCTGTACGAGCACTCCCGGTACAAGTGACCTGGCTCACCACAGTGGTAGCATAGTGGCCGATTGTCGGAAGCGCGCCACACGCTAGATTTCCGCAAATTGGGCCGCGGATTCTCATAGTGTGGTGGGCCCGAGAAGTACTACGGCATCTGCAGGCAAGTCGGTCGTTTGTTTTCATAGCGTGGCCCGCCTGAAAAGTGCTGTGGCGTCTGCAGGCTAGTCGGTCGGGGGAAATAGCTGGCTGCCGGTGCAGGAGTACGTACAGCTTCCGCATACGTTAGCAGAGGAGCTTCGGTTGGAGGTGGCGCTAATGGTCGTACCAGCTGCCGCACCTCTTCACGGACGACGTCTGTCAGAGCAGCCACTTGAGGCTGTGAAGGCACTGCGTGAAGCTTATGTAGCTCGTCACGTACAATGCTACGGACTAGCTCAGCAAGGTCTCTCACGCTCGTGACATCGGGTGTTAACAAGGGTGCTGACAGACATGCAAGGTTGTCGGACCGCTCATACTGCGAAGACCGCTGTCTCAGCATTCGCTCCATTGTCGTCGCTTCACGGAGGAATTCTGCCATGATAGCTGGTGGGTTTCGTACAAGTCCCGCAAACAGCTGCTCCTTGACACCCCGCATCAGAATGCGCACCTTTTTGTCTTCCGTCATTGAAGAATCCGCTCGACGGAACAGACGAGACATCTCCTGAACGAACATGGCCACACTTTCATTGGGTCGTTGATTGCGAGAATGGAGGAGACGTTCGGCTTGTTCTTTCTGGTCAGCGCTACCATACGTGTTCCGCAGCTGAGTGCAAAACACCGGCCAGGTTGTCAGGGCGGCCTCGTGATTCTCGAACCAAATACGCGCCGAATCCTCCAGGTAGAAATAGACATACCGAAGTTTCCGGTGCTCGTTCCACTCGTTGGCGACGGCGACTCGATTGTATTGGTCCAGCCAGTCTTCAACATCTTCGTAGGGCTCCCCATGGAAGGGCTTTGGCGTTCGAGAGGCTGGTAGCCATGGTGCTGGCGGAGTCGCGGTCTGTTCAGTCTGGCTTGCAGTTGTCGCATATGCCATGGTTCTGGAGCGTTCCGGGAGAGGGCTGAACTGGGGTGGTAGGCCTAGTTGCCGCCGACTGCGTCGAAGGTTGGCTGTTTCTACTAAGGCGTCGATGTTGGGACCGAGATCTTCCTCGTGGTAACAGTGCATAGACTATTACCCAGCACCTCCACCAGTGTCACGTTACTACGTAACTGTAACCTGCTGCTGATGGCACACAAGGACGTCAAACAGATTCGAACAACGGCAGTACCACTATTGTTTTTCTCTGCACGCGCATCTTTGTCCTCTTCTGAAGAGCGGCACATACAAGCATGCCAGCATCTGTGGAAATAATAGTTTCAGAACTTGTACTAGTGGCAATATTGATTCTGTTTCCTCCAGTCACCTACCTGATAGCTTGCTATCATCTCACATAAACACCATTACTACTGCTATCATTCCCACTTCATCTCCCGATGCTTTTTTAGCATCGATTGACTCTTAATTTCCTGCTGCTCAGTGTTCCCGACTTCTGGCTCTACACGATCGATTGAACATGTAATTTGACCATAGCCAACCTTCTTTGGGTCGCACATCTGCCATCGTTCACCACATCGACACCGGTAGCCATGCACCTTTGCGCAAGCCTCCGTATCGAGTTTCTCATCCTGAACGCTATGTCACTGATGATCAGGTGGTCGATATGCTTCAACGTGGTGTAATAGAACCCTCAAACAGCCCTTGGGCTTCTCCAGCTTATAGGCGTCTCAATAAGGCCACACGAAAGGACGTTTATCCGCTGCCCAGAATTGATGACGCCTTCGATTGCCTGCAAGAAGCAGAGTTTTTTTCTTCTTTAGACTTTCGATATGGCTACTGGCAGGTCCCTACGAATGATGCCGACAGCTCAAAAACTGTGTTTGTAATGCCTCACAGATTGTAGAAGTTCAACGTGATGCCGTTCGGCCTCTGTAATGTGCCTGTCACCTTCGATCGTTTCATGGACAACATCCTCAGAGGCTTTAAATGGAACACATGCTTATGCTATTTGGGTGACGTCATCCTTTTCTCAAACGACAATGACTCCCACCTCAGCTGCCTCGCAAACTTCCTAGCTTGTACAGTAAAACCTCGTTAACTCGGATCTCACAAGACCGGAGAGAATGTTCGAGTTAACTGAATTCCGAATTATCTAACAGACCATGAAAACAAAAAGAAAACGTACACAGCACAGACAAACCTTTATTTTTTAAAAAAGTGCGTTCCTTCCTCGCCGTCGAAATTTCTGACAGAACGATCTTATTTAATCCCATCAGGTGGTGGTGCGCACGTTCACTGTCGCTAGAACAAACGCAGAACTCCTCGAGGGTAGCGAGAGCTTCGGCAGCCTCCTGCACGGTGAGACGACGTCGCGTCGACTCATCACATCTTTTAACATCATAACCTTTCTTTCAAGATCATTTGCTGGCTGCTTTAGCCACTTAACTTCTGTGACGGTTGCCATGAAGCGCGACGGCGGCGAGAACGCGCACAAACACAGCCGCAACACGCGAAGTCACAACACAAAGAACCAAGACACTAAGTAGTACACTGTTGTGTCATGGCGCCACCTGTGAGTGGAGCGCGCACTGAGCGCGCCCTAGTGTATACTCTGTTCAACAGATGTCTGTAACGGCACACACGTGATTGCATGCAGCCAATCGCGTGTGTTCGCGTGTCCGTTGTGTGTCGTTCAATAAACGGCCACTGGCCGGCTCATCTTTGTTGGGTTCCCGCAAGCTCCGGTCAACTCACTTCTACTGTGCGTGTCGGGGGCGTGTGCCGGCGCACGTTGCGTCTCGCGTTCAGTCGTCGGGCCCTCGCTGTCGGATGCCGCTCGCCGACACAACAGAATGGCGACGAGGATGTTCTTCGCCTCGGTTCCTACCACGGCAGAAAGAACCCGTGTCTGACGCGTCTGGCGTCCGCGAGGCCTAGCGCTCTTTGTGTGCAGACTCTGGCAAGCTCTCGCCTAGGCCTTCGCTCTTGCTCCGCTCCACACCTCTCTGTACCACCTCTCCTGTCGGCATGGCTCTCTTCGAGCACCTTTCTGTCTTCATCCAGCTGCCGGGGCCGCACTCGGTTCCGTGGATTCATTGGAAAAAAATGTTTGAGGCTCACCTCGAGGCGGCCGGCGACAGCGACTGGAACGACGCGCGTCGTGCGTCGGCGCTCGTCAGCCTGCTGGGACGGGAAGGACAGCGGAGGTATTTCGCGGCAACCGAACAGGAAGAAGCCCGACACGAGCAAGCAATGCGGCGTCTACTCCAAGCAACGCGGCGCCAACTACGCCGGCGTCTGACCCAGATTCTTCGGCTCCAACCGTTACAAAGTATGACAGTCTCGTCAAGCAGCTCGACCGGCTTTTCGCCGCGTCCACTAATCCGCTAGTTGACCGTCACGAGTTCACTAGTCATCGTCAACTCCCCGGCGAGGGTTTCCTCGACTACGTGACAGTTCTGAAGGAGAAAGCCGTACGATGCAAGTTTGGGCTCACGTACACGGAACGCATCGGCGATCAGATTATTCACGGCTCGTCCAACTTGCGGGTGAGAGAGAAGCTGCTGGCATATGAAGAAGAGTTGTCCTTGGAGAAAGCGGAAGAAGTCGGTCGGACGCTCGAAGCATTGTCCTTGGCGAACCAAGCATTTGCTCCCAGTCAACCTGAACATGTCGAAGCTGTTGGGCAAGGCACCCAATGTGGCGGCACGAAGAGAAGGAATGGCCGCGCCAGTCGGGGAGGCTGTGACGTCACGTCACCAGGTCCGGGAGGCCAAGATGGCGACTTTCAGCCGCAGTCGTCGTCTGGGTACCGCGCTCCAGTTCCAAATGAGAAGTCTCCAGGCGACTTCCAACCTCAATTGTGCGACCGCTGCGGAAGCAGACGACACCACTCAAGTTTTCGAAATTGTCTAGCCCGAAGTCAACGTTGCAATACATGCAACGCTTGGGGACATTTCGCGTCGATGTGCCGCAAGACTGCCCCTGTACAGCGCGTCTCTTCGAGGGGAGCTGTCGACGTCGTACCGGAGCAGCAGGCCTCCACTCAGTTGAACTCAACTTCAAGCATATCAGTGTTACCTTCGGATCGTCCTTTGTTGTGAGTGCTCACAGTTAGCACCTCATCCAGAAAAGACTTAGTCGTCCACGCTGTGGTCGATAATGTTACCCTGCGACTAGTGGTGGATACAGGAGCGTCTGTATCCTTGATGACTGCAGAAGACTTCGAGCGTCATTTCAGCAAACAGCACAGCCTGTCCAAAGCTGTAGTCGACTTGCGAAACTTCTCCAAGCAGCGCATCGGGATCCTTGGTTCCTTCCGAGCTCCAGTCAAAGTGTTGCAGCGGTCTTGCTCCGTGGTCTTCTATGTCACCGATAAGAGCACATCGCTTTTGGGCCTTGACGCAATTCAGCGACTGGGCAACCAGATTGACGGCGCGTGGTTGACGTGTCGACACGCATCATGTGAAGTGCAGTGTCCCTTCAATGTGCCTTCGGGCTTCGAGCAGCTCTTCAGCGACGAGTTGGGTCTCGTTAAGGGTTTCATTCATCGCATTCAATGGCGGCCAGGTGTGACTCCAGTTACATCCAGTCTGAGACGTCTCCCTCTGGCTCTTCGCGATCAGGTGGCGACCGAGTTGCGACGACTCGAGGACCCGGATGTCATCGAACGCGTCGACGCTTCCGAGTGGATCTCGCCGCTCGTCGTCGTCCGCAAGAAAAATGGAAGCATCCGGCTATGTGTAGATCTCAGGGAACCGAATAAGGCAATTATCATCGATGGGTATCCTTTGCCGCGCGTTGACGAGTTGTTGCAGATGTTTCATGGAGCCACTTGTTTTTCTAAGCTACACTTAGCGTCAGCTTATCACCAGCTTTTGTTAGAGGAGAGCAGCAGGGACTTAACGACGTTCATCATGCATGATGGCTTGTTCAGGTTTAAGCGTGCCTGTTTCTGTCTGGCGTCCACGCCTGCAGTTTTTCAAAAAATGATGTCCCAGATTTTAAAAGATTGCAAGAATGTAATTTCCTATCTGGATGATGTCCTTGTGTGGGGTAAGACTCAGTCTGAGCATGACGCGAGCCTAATTGAAGTCTTGACTTGCATAGCCAACAGTGGCATGAAGTTGAATGATAAATGTCTTTTTTCCGTGAAAGAACTTGGCTTCTTGGGACACCATATTCAAGCTGATGGCATATCACCGTTAGAAAGTAAAGTAAAGGCTATAGTAAATGCCCCAGCTCCTACAGACATTAAGTCTTTACAGTCATTTTTAGGTCTGGCAGGATACTATGTCAAGTTCATTGATCACTATGCACACCTAGTTGAACCGCTTTGTCTCATGCTCAGGCAGGGCCAAAAGTTTTGCTGGTCGGAGGATGCCCAACGCAGTTTTAACCAGTTGAAAACGCGCCTGACTTGTTCGCCTGTCATTAAGATGTTTAATCCTGAGCTACCTGTGGTGGTTACAACCGATGGATCTGATGTGGGCATCGGGGCTGTGTTACAGCAGCGGTGTGGTCCTAAGCTTGAAACAGTAGCCTTTGCGTCGAGAAACTTGTCAGATATTGAAAGAAAGTACTCTGTGGGTAAACGCGAAGTGCTTGCCTGTCTATTCGCGTGTGAAAGGTGGCATATTTACCTCTGGGGTAGACGTTTCACCCTTAGAACCGACCATCAGGCTGTAGTTGCTTTGTTAGCCGCAGGTGATGCAGGCCGAGGGCCTTTAAGGATTTTGCGGTGGTCAGCTAGACTTTTTTATTACAACTTTGACATAGAATATTGCAAGGGCTCAGAAAATGTGGTCGCTGATGCCCTGTCTAGGCTGCCAATTCAAACCTGCCCAGAACTTAGCAAGGATGAAGAAATAGTGTCTTTAGTGACATCTGTAGTTGACGAAGAAACCGTCCAACTTGCAACGAATGCAGATGTGACGTTGCAAAAAGTCTGTGAATGTTTATCCAAGGGCTGGCCTTTTAAGAAGCATATAAACAATGAGTTAATGGCTTGCTTTCATGTTAGGAATGAACTCTCTTGTGTTGATGGATTACTCATGCGTGGTGACCGTGTAGTCATTTCTAGTGTTCTGGTACCTACTTTCCTCCAATTAGCACATGAAAATCATCAAGAGATAGTACGTACTAAGCAACTTCTGCGTGAAAAATATTGGTGGCCCCAAATGGATCGTTCTGTAGAAGAACATGTCAAGCATTGTCACATCTGTCAGCGGACAGACAAGTCGGCCAAGTCGCGTGTAGCCCCGTCACAGCCCGTTGAATGACCTGAAGGGCCGTGGCAAAAGTTGGGTATGGACATTGTCGGCACACTAAATGTATCTTTTCCCAGGTATCTTGTTACCTTAGTCGACTACTATTCAAAATGGCCTGAAGTTCTTGGCACGAATTTTATCTCCACAGAGGATGTCATTAAGCTGTTCGAATCGTCGTTTAGCCGGGAAGGGCTACCAGAGTTCTTAGTAACTGGCAATGGTCCACAATTTGTCTCTGTACAATTTCAGGAATATCTAAAGGAACAGGGCATCCATCATATATTTTCATCCAATTATTACCCCCAGGCCAATGGTCAAATAGAACGCCTTAACAGGGTTCTTAAGGAACATTTGCAGGTAGCCAGACTTGAAGCTAAAGATGCCTCGAGGAGCATCACACAATTTTTGAGTTCGTATAGGGTCACACCACATGCGGTGACTGGCCTGTCTCCAGCTTTTTTGCTGCAAGGTCGACAACCTCGTTCCAAAGTAGACATTAGCAACTTTAGGATTCGTCCTAAAGTATAGGAGTCGCCCAATGGGTTGCCTCATGTCCGGAATCAGGTTGCAGCGAAACAGAATAAGAGCAAAGGATATTTTGACAAAAGAAAAGGTGCGCAGCAAACCCTCATGAAGGTCGGCGATTTGGTTAAGGTAAGACTCCATAGGAAAGGCTTTTTCAAGTATAGTAGGCCTCTTACAGTGAAGGCTCAGTTTGCGCCGTCCACTTTTCTCCTCAGTGACGGAAAAGTGTGGAATGCATCCAAGGTAACAGTAATTCCTTGGGATTCTTTCCGGAATGCCGCCCTTTCTACTACACCCAAAGAACTTGTTTACTCTTATTCCAGTTTAGATCTTTGTGGCAGTCAGTCCCCTGGAGCACCTACGTTGCAGGGCTCCACCACCAGTTTCTTCATCCATACGGGTGCTAGTGGAGTAGCCCTCTGCGCTATTCTTGCCCAGCGTAATTCTGGTTTCAATGTGTATGTAGCATCCTATGCTAGTCGCACCCTCACTATAGTGGAAAAGAACTACTCAGTCATAGAAAAAGAATGGCTTGCCATAGTTTGGGCAATCACGAAATTCTGACCTTATGTATATGGCCGCCCATTCGACGTTGTGACTGATCACCACGCATTGTGTTGATTGTCGTTATTAAAAGATCCATGCGGTCACCTAGCTCACAGGACGCTACATCTTAAGATTACGACATCCGTGTAGTCTATTGGTCAGGCTGCAAGCATTTGGACACCAACGCTATTTCTCGTTCACCACTTCCCCACAATTATGTTACAGCAAATGTTTCCAGCTGCAAAGTTTTTCACTTCAGCATGCAGACATGTCCTCTGAGCCACATGAGGATCCACGGATAGCGTCTCTCCTAGACTACCTGTCTCAGATGTCTCCACGTACTCACGATCGCTCACTTCGACGACTTGCCGGCCATTTCACTATCCGTGATGGCCTTCTGCACCGAGCAAACTACTTATCTGATGAGCGCAAATGGTTGCTAGTAATTCTTCACCGCCTATGTTCTGACGTCTGTGCTTCCTTCTACGCGGATCCGCAATGCGCCCATGCTAGTGTGATGAAGACGTATGCTCACCTAAGAATTCAATACTACTGGCGCGAAATGTACCGCTTTGTTCAGCAGTACGTCTGTTCATGTTCCTCATGCCAACCCCGGAAGAGCTCCCCTCGCACAACCGCAGGGTCACTCCATCCACTGCCTTGTCTTTCTCAGCCTTGCGAATGCATCAGAATCTGCTTGTACGGTCGCCTATCATACACAGCAAATAGAAACCGCTGGGTCATTGTAGCTGTGGACCACCTTATGCGCTACGCTGAAACTTCACCGCTTCCCGAGGCCACTGGCTGTGAAGTCGGCTTGTTCATTCTGGGCAACCTCATCCTTCCTCATGGTGCACCCCGCGAGCTTCTGAGAGACTGCGGGCATTCCTTCTTATATGAAGCTGTAGAAGCCCTCCTGCGTGAATGCAGCATCGTGCATCGGAACACTACCGCATATCACCCCCAAACCAACTGGACGACCGATTGATTTATTCGCACGCTAGGCGACATTCTCTCCATGTATGTTTCCGATGACCACACGAATTGGAACCACATACTGCCATTCGTCACCTACGCTTACAACAGTGCCATTCAATCTTCAACTGGATTCTCCCCGTTCTTCCTTCTTTATGGTCGGAAACCTTCCCTGTTCTTTGACACTATCCTTCTGTACAACCCAGACCCTTCAGAAACTACGACTTTGGCCGAAGCCGCCACTAATGACAAAGAATGTCAGCAGCTGGCACGTTCGCTTACCACGCACGATCGGGCTCGCCACAAGCACACTCCTGACTGACGCTCATCCCCATCGTCATACGCCCCTGGAACAATCGTGTGACTCTGTGTGCTATTGTCTGGAACTGACCTTTCCTCTAAGTTCATAGCCATGTACAGCGGACCATACCAGGCCTGAGCCAGACATCGCCAGTAAACTAAATTGTTGAGCCTATTCAGCCAACTACAGTTAAACCTGCTTATAACAAACCTCCATATAAAAAATTCCTGGATATAAGGAAGTTTTCATATTCCCTGCGGTCACTTCATAGGAGCACATGTATTTGCGACCTCTATGTAACAAAGTAACTGTGCGAGACAACCTTGATATAATGAATTTTCCCCATGGACAATCTTGGAATTTTGATGCGCATTGTGGCATTTGGGTACGAGCATGCATCTTCCGCTGCTACCCCGCCGCCGTCAAAGCGCGAAGCGGTGGTGGCGGGCACGCGTAAGACGAGCAGGAGGGCCTGCACTTTACGAGCCGTCGTTGCCCTCTTCTCGCCGCCGCGGTCGCATGCGCGGGTGTGCCCCGCGCATGCGACCGCAGTTTGTTTGGTTTGAAGGGTGTGCCCCCGCCCCCCTTCAAATCAAAATAAAAAAAAACTACTTTTGCGCATTGCCAGTGCCACGCTTTCATTTAGCGTCACATATGTGGGGCCGCGCTGCATATGAAGGGTGCTTCACCGAATCGTGTCCGCGGGAACCGCGTCCGTGTCGTTCGCTCTTCATTTCCGACGCGGTGCACGTGTACATAGTTTCACTGCGCACGCATAGTGTGTCCCCCGATGACGTTCAGCTTCGCTTTTTTTTAATAGCGATAGGCAGTTTCGGCTGGGTTTCTGCCGCTGCCGCCTTCATATATATATATATATATATATATATATATATATATATATATATATATATATATATATTTACACTCAAGAAAAAGAAGAGAAAAAAAAGGCTGCCCACACACAGCTAGTCTCGACGTGATGATAGTCGTTTATCTCCCATGTGTGCATTGCTCCTCAAATGCGGAGGGCGGAGAGGGGGGTTAGATGCTTGTGCACGAGCGGTTATCCTTCGATGGGGAGAATCGCCAGCCTTCCACTTTGACTGGAACGATTGCGTTTGCTCTTTTCACACAGTCCCTTCGCGTTGAAACCGCACTGATACTCGGCGAGATAGCAAGCGCATCAGCGATTGTGACCGCCCTTAAAACCCAAGTTCATTACTCGAGCGATTTCCCCCCCCTCCCAACGTTGTTTCATGCTCGTTCAAGACATGTAGTTTACTTTCTGTTTAAGCATTCGATCGCAGTTCTAACACGCGGGCGATGTTATGCACTTTCCAGGCGAAAGTGATGGGCTAACTCATGTGATCTCTGCTTTAGCAGCGTTCGAACGTTTTTACCCACTTGTCAAAATTACAATGTGCGGAGGCATGTTGTGGAGTTGGACTTGTTGCCAATTAGGACTTGTTGCCGAACATGGCGGCCACAGCAAGAACCTGCCGAGAGTGTCGATATAGTTGATATAACAATAGTAATGCAGTTTTTTACTGTAAATGAGTGTTTGGGGTTCGCTCTGCCTTCAGTCCCCCTTTTGTTTATATTTTCCCATTTATTTTACAAATTTTTGTACCGAACTTACATATAACGAATGTTTCTGGGAATTTATCAATTTTGTTATATGCAGGTTTACCTGTACAGATTAACAGCACCACAGGCGTGAAACTGTGCACGAAACTGTGCTGTCTTGCTTGTGCCAGGATGGCTCGTTTTCTGGCAAAACTGTGCCTGGATGGCTCCTTTTCCACTGGGGAGTCATTGTAGTGACAAATATGGGCATAGCTAGAGCAACGACGAAGAGGACATTTGTTGTGGCTGGGGCTCGTGCTGCTACTGATGCTAAAACGACTGGCTGCTGTCTCGCTGCTGCTCGGCACATTAAACGGTTGCCTTACCTGGGCCTCTAAATGTATTCTTATACTTCATTGTTCATTAAATAACTATGAAACACCATCCTGCTAGCGCTTCATCAACCTAGCCAAAATAAAGGCTTTCATAATGTGACGTACCTCAGAATATGCTTTGAACGTTGTTTTTTTTTTCTGCAGTTTTCACCATCAAAGTAATGAAAAAAAAATATCCCAGGAATATTTGAAAAACAAGATTCTCAGTTTGCGTTCACACTTTTCTATTATAATTTGCTTCACACCCAAAATTTCCGTATTCGCACATCTCTGATTATTACACAATGTGGTAGGTAATACACGTAGCTATATTTACCGCAAGTCGAGTGCCTTGTGCAACACATTTATACAATCAATGCCTCCTACAAAAACTATGCTGGAACATCAGCCGCGAACGTGCTGCCCTACCCTCAAATTTTACCCTCTTCCTTGGGTACGTAAGCGAGCATCTCTGACGGTCGCCCCTCTGCGAACTCATCAATGCTCTTACAGTCTCCTCTGAGCAGCCGTGATGTCACGTGACAGAGCGGTACGGTAATGTCACGTGACTGAGCAGTACAGAGGTGAGCGGTCTCGCGCGACGGCAGGTCGCAACAAGCGGCAGAAAGCATGGCCTCCGAGATTAGGTGCTGATAGGAGGCTCCCAATTGTAAAAAGACACGTTCCAGGCATAGTTCTTTTAGGAGGTGTTGATACAATATTCAATTCCCTTTCTTTTCCACTAAAGCACATCTGCGAGCTGCAATATGGAAGGGATAAAACTACCCTTTGGGGTTGGTTAGAAAACACATCTTGCAGAAAGACGACGGTGTGCAGAGCTTAGATAGATGCTGCTCATAGCAAATGTTGGTAATAATTTTCCTTTTCCAACATGGTACAGCGCTATACAGGACAAAGAAGCAAGGACAGGCAAGAGCTTTTTTTCTGTTGTCGTTTCTTCACCCTATAACTACCAAGGTGCTGTTTGAATGTTCGTCTCACAACTGAACTGATTGCCTAACTACCAGACCACGGCAGTAGGGTAGCAGTGAAAGGATAATTGTGAATATGCATGCCAATCAATCGTTCACAGTTTTGCCAGCACAAAAGTCACTTGTTCTGCAGTCACAGGTGAAAAAGGTAGTAATTGAGACCCTGTTTTCGAAGTCAATGGAGTTTCCAAGAGAAGGGTGTTTGAAGCAGCTGAACAATGCCCAATTGGCTTCACCTCATTTCAGCTTTAAAACTGAGTGAAAGAATTCTTTTAGCACTTTTAGTAGAAAAAGAAGACCTTGGAATCTTGCAGTGAATACTACAGATATTAACATGGCCCTTAATAGATGCCAATGACCAACACTCAGATACTCAACTTATTATGCCAATGAGGTGCTCTTTCTTATCCATCATTTTTTTCTAAACATTTCATACCAATTGACGACACAGCATAATCTTTTTAATCAAGTACCCTTGCAAAAGCATGGGTACACTTGTGAGAAGATCACTTACAAAAGTATTCCCCAAATTTGAAAAATAAAGAAAAAGGACAAGCTTGCAATGCTAAGATAATGAGCAATGAAAGAAGCAGCAATCAAGTTTTGCCAACAAACCTCTGCAGACGTAGAAAAAAGATTTCTTTGGGAGGCTCATCAAAACACTGCCCAGCATGGTCAGCTTGACTTCGTCGTCGAGAGCGCAGAAATACTGAAAGCAACACACAAAATCATGGAATGCCTTACAATAAACTTGAGGAGGCTCACTTTATGCAAGCAGCATGTAATAGGATTTTTGACAGTAACAGTTCACCAGGTGTGAACCAGATCCTCCCTATATGATCAGAATGAACACAGCCTACACACAAAAGCATTAGCAACAAAAGAACACCATGATTAGACTGAATGGGTTGCTTTTCATTATGAAAGTCTGACAATTAGGTATCTGGGGTTTCACGTTCAAAAGTCACCATAAAATTAGGAGCGATGCTGCAGTGGAGAGCAGGGTATAGCCATGAGGTACACACTGGGCCCGTGCCACATCCCCCTCCCCCGAAATGTTTTTTTTGCCATGGCATAGAGCGCGAAGATTAACTATTTCAAAGGGGTAACTCTCCCAAAATCAAGGAGGTGCCTTCCCGAAAAAATTTCTGGCTATTGTCCCCATGGTGGAAAGATTTTGAAATTTCGACCACACGGTGTTCTTTGACATGCTGACGCAGGCACCATAGCCTCCACTGAAGCAAGAATGTTGCTAACCCACAACCTTCAGGTTAGCAGCCAAGCAGTTTAACTTCCGGTCCACTGTAACAGATAAGTATTGTGCACAAGTGTAATGTAATGTTTACTGACCCATGCCTCAGGCACCCCCAACTCAGTCAGTATGATTCACAGAGTTCGTACAGGTTTCCGAAGCGAAAATGCAAGGATATTATAGGACTACCCAGGACATGTCACAGGTTCTTCAAGGACTAAAATTAGCACAGAATATTGAAATATTTTTACTTCAAAATTTTCAAAATTTACTCATTTTTATTGCACTTATATAGTATACACATATTTCAATTATAACGAACATATCTAGTTTGCACTAGAGCTCCCTATATTTTTCACCAGCTTCACCGCTCCCACAATAGGGAAGGAGCCAGCACTGAAGAGCATTACAAGTCTCTCACTTCGTTTGTTCGTGGTTTGATGCAGTAAAGCTTTTCCCCATGCAGTTCTGGTTAGTGAAACCATATCAACTCAGGCCAAATTGCTGTTTTGGAAATGGGCAGTTTGGTCAGGTCGATGTCGATCCTTACGTGCCAGGTTCAAGGATTCTGAATCTGAGAGATTTCCGGAAGAGAAAGTAAAGGGGGTGTCCACTGATCTATTTCTCCCCCTTTCTTTCTTTCTCAAAAAGAAAAATGGGGATGAATATACTTGTATCTTTCAAAACTTCGTGTCTTGATAACACCTAGCGAAATCTATTTCTGTCAAAAGAATGTGCGTATGTTTTCCTGGGACCCAAGTGAATGAGCCGGCTGCCGGAAAAGTGCAGGTTGAAGCTTCGCATAAGGTCAACTGAAAACTTAATGCCAAAGTATAGCCAATGTACCCAGATTGAAAGGAACAACATTACTAGATTCTTCGGACAGGAACGCCAAAACGCCTTTCGCGTTTCTTTTTACATCTTTATCAGCTCTACCACTGCATTAGCCGCGTGCCTTCGGCTAATAATCATTTCAGCACAACTGCGGATTTGCACTCATCGGCTGCGGAAAACGATAGTTCAGTTTTCATTCTGCATGCGCTGGCTGATCACGTGCCTTCAAACCCATGTCATTTTTTACAATCTATGACCGCATCTGTCACGATTTTGTCCAAAGCATTTGTGGAAAGCAACGCTGCTTTAAATGATGCACTGAACGCATGTGCAGTTTCGAAGTTCTGTCAGTTACACTGTCACCACAAATGATCATATCAAGAGCGACCGCGGTTCTATCCACACCAGTTGTAACAAACGATAACCGCAGTTGTGTCAGTGTGTGCACTGGCCGCACACGTCCTTCCAAGGCTTCGAGCACACTGCTCTCGGCCTTTTTCCCACGGTTTCAGACTAAAGTTCATACAACTCGTTGCGATGAAGAAAAGAGCTTGTAGCATCTGAATTTTGGCCCAATAAATGTTTAGATGAGCACCTCTTAAATTTTTTACAATAAAATGCAGACTGGGCTGCCTTTCTGTCAATGCAACCACATCACACAAAATTTCAATTTCCGGGAGATTTTCCTGACAACCGTGTAAAGGTAAGAACTGGTCGAAATTTGAGAGACTTGGCAGGTATGCCAATCTACCACATAAATGAGGCCACAATGTCGATTGGGAGTGCTAAGGTAATTCAAAGATTTTCAAGGACGAGAAAAAAATGAATTCCAAGGGCTTTGAAAATGCATTTTTCAAATTGAAGGGTTTTCAAGAACCTGTACGCACCCTAGGTTCAGAAAAAAACTTTTCCTGGCTGCGAAACTGATTCATAATTAGCAGGGTTGTCATTCCACACCTGATAAGAGCAGCACAACAAAGAACTTTTCCTGAAAATGCAGCACCACACGATAAAACATAGTTTTTCAATAACAATATCAAAGGAACTGCACTGGAGCGCTTATTTGAGCCAGTTGGTACATAATCGACGAAGTGACAAACAGCATGAAACACGGAGTAGTGAAAGAGACAGACCGAGTACCGACTTACAACCAAGAAAAATTTCATTCCATACACAGGGGTATACATAGCACAAGCAATGTGAAAGGAGAGACAAGACATGGAACTTTTGTTCATGAAATCTTTGTATGCATCCGAAAAATTGTCAAGAAGCATTCATCTACTTCACAAATACCCAATTCCCTGGTGAGGAGCACTGACGAAGGCACAGTCACGCACCGATATCACCTTTCTTGTCAATGCAAAATGCCTTTTGGAATTTGTGTGCTGTTTTTTTTTTCCAGTGGATGATATTAAGTTACACAAGCAGTACTCACCATGTCATGTTCGTTGTTGGCAGACAGCTGCTTCTCGCTCCTCGGGCCAAGATTCATGACGCCCATGGCAGTCCTGCCCGTGGAGATGGATAGATGAATGAATATGGCTGTACCCTTTAGATCGGGCGGTGGCTACCGCCACCGAGCCGTAATACTTAATGAAGCAAAAACAAGATTTATTTTTTTTCTTTAAAAAGTGAGTTTGAGGATTCGTACTCTGCAGTGAAGGGGTTAATTTTCACTCGTGCCTTGACTTTAGCCACCAATCAGATAACCTCCTTCTAGTTAATTAAACCCGCTTAAAGTCTATTTTGCCATCACTGATAGAACATTATCAAGTGTTCCGCAGTTTCTCCTTCCTCTCCACACGCACTGCATACCGTGTCTACCCCCTCGTATTTGGCCCGATATGTCTTTGTTCGCAATACTCCCGTCCCGGCCTCAAACAGTAGAGAACTACCCGGAGTATTATCATATATCCTTTCCTTGGCTATTTCCTGCTTAAAGGTTCGATAGATCTCTAGTGCAGACTTCTTAGAAGTAGTGTCCAAAAGTAGTGTCTTAGAAGTAGTGTCCAAAATTGACACCTGTTTCTCCATGACCGTCCTCAGTGGGCATTTCCATGAAGACTACGTCTTCCTCCCTGACCAGAGGTTCTGTAAAAAAAACAGGACGCACCCATGTTACACCTCACAAAGGAAGCAGTGGCCGCTTTTCATTCATTTCTCAGCTTTACAGCGGGATTTCTCACCATTTACAAGAAACGCTGGACCAAAATAGCAGGAGCATATATGCTATATGCTACAACTGCTCAATGAAAGGCATGCTACTAAAGAATATCTTGTTTTCTTAGTTGATCGCAAAGAAAGTATTCAAGACTATTTTGAGCGAAGGCAGGATGCTACATTTGCTTGAAGGTTAGTGGTGGCGTCTTGACCCAGGCGCCACATCTCATATTCATGACAAGGCAGTAAAAAAAATTTGGACACCGATTCCAGCACCAATTCTGTTGTGAAACTGTATGTTATCACCTTTCAAGTAAGTGTTGCTAGGTTTCCTAAAAAGGGCTTTGAGCCGCCCACAAACATTTACTTATCAAACAAAGCATGATGTGGACAGCATACCTTCAGAATACACTAGACATATATTATTACACAAAATAGTAACAATACAACAAAGCACGGAGAAGCAACGACAGGAAAAAATGTCTTTTTTGTTTCTTTGCCATTTGTTGTGCCATTAACGCTTCACATAACACTCTGACGTGGTCATCACAGCAACAAAGACTTCAGTCAGTCCGTTGAAGACGCAACTCGTTATCTCAGCAAACTTTCGCCTAGAAAAGACAAGTCAAACTGCAAGCGATTTTCAAGGCATCTATAGGGTCCTACATAGCTTCTACTCAATGAAAATTAAGAATGTCATAGACCAAGCATACAAAGCTTTAGAAAATTTCATTGAGCTTGTGTCACCAATATACAATAATGAATAAGTGAATGAAATTCTTTGAATTTATGTCACACTCAAAGACTTCGGTGCGACATTCAAAAATGAAACTTCAACCTTGATTTTTCCTGTTAATATTGAATTTATGACAGAGAAACTTATGGCATCAGAGTTCTCAGAAAGCAGTTTATCAATATAAACGAAGTCATTGTTTCTCTTTAACTACTTTATAAATTCTGCAATAATTTTCACGTCTGCTTGCTAAAATAAATACAGGTTTTTCATGAGACTCAAGCAGTAGCAGAAAGAAGTAGGTAAAAACCAGTTCGCTTTGCATAACTTCTTTTATTTTTGTGGTGTTTCGGTTTCGTTTTCATGGTTGCCAGATTCGGTATCATGTAAAGCGTTTTTACTCTCAGGGGGCGCTACCATGTGTACATATGCGCAGCATTGTACATAATAAAGTAGTTCCTGCTTGGCTACCGGCTGCTGCGTACCTCGTGTCGGCCAGCGCTTCAGTGCCGTGCCCACTGTGTTCTTCGTGCGGCACGTTCGCCGCAGAATACTACATTTTGGCGACAAGGATCATCAATCCACGTGCATCAGGCGTCATGGTGGGCATTCAGCCTTTTTCATTATGCTGTCGACTCAGCACCCGTGCAAGCTGTCCCACCACTACTGAATTTCCTGCTTACATTCTCACTTTTTGACACTTCGTGTCACTCCAGTGACAAGGCCTACCTATGTGCGCGTCTCTCCTGAACTGCCGTCTCGACGCTCTCTTCGGCAAGCATGTACGCTGCGATACCTCCATCCGTGCTTCTGCGGTGCCTCCTATTTCATGGCGACAGTGGCGTACGGTTCTTCAAGTTTACATTGATGCCGCTGCTAGGAATGCCATCCCGGAGAACAAGAAGGCGCTGCTACTGCACGCCTTGGGCGTCGAGGGACTTAACACTTACCTGCAGGCCGCCGAAGATGAGCAGGGCCACATTGGAATTCACTGCCGCGATTGTGTATGTACCCCCATGTTTGTTCAATGTGAAGTGGTAAAAAAGCACCCGTCACAATTAACTCGAGAAATTATAGAAGCGCATTGTATAGCAAGAGCTGGCAGCACGTGTATTAGCGCCACTTCTTTAGTTTTATCTGAACATGAAGTGGCCTTCCTTAATCAGGATAACCGCCTATGAATCTGTGATATGTGAGGGTGCGATGTTGTGTGTTATCTTGTCGTTACATAGGGTGGTTTTGTATGCTTGCGCCGGTCTACATATTTGATGCAGTTTGACAATAAAGCTCAGTTGGAAGTTAGCACTCTGTTTTGTTGTGTCGGTCTGCTCGGCCGTTTCTTCTTCCCCGTAATGCGCTATACCAGTTCAAGTACAGGCTTTAACTACTTTGTTGTCAGCTGGCGCGGGGGGGGGGGGGGCGAAGCCCCTTGCACACTTCGTGATGGTGCGCCTGGCTGTTATATTATAACTTTTCTGTACAATATTGCAAAAGTGCCGATAATTCGTAGCGGACGCATTATTTCGGCTGCCAGTCCAGCTTCCACCAGCACAGGCGCCAGAAAAAGAGATAATTTCTTTAGTTGCTGCATGCTTAAATAAGGAAGAATTACAGGCAGCCACTGCTAATGATAGTACCTTACAGCAGCTTATTCAATTCATTGCTGAGGGTAGGCCTCTAAAGAAGCATTTGACTTCAGTACTTGTACCTTACTTTGCAGTGAAAGACGAACTGTCTTATGCAGATGAGCTTATTTTTCATGGGGAATATGTTACAGTTCCAGAAACTTGCCGGGGGCAATTGATTCAGTTAGCCCATGAGAATCATCCAGGCATGATTCGTACAAAGCAGCTGCTTCGTGACAGGTATTGGTGACTGTGCATTGACAAACAAGTGAAAGGTTTGGTTCGGAACAGTTGCAACTGTAAAGCTGCCGACAAATCGGCGAAACCTGTCCTCGCACCGCTACAACCAGTTCTTTTTCCTGAGAAATCGTGGGAGAAGTTACGCAAGGACATTATTGGTCCTCTTTCAAATGTTCCCTTAGATTGTAGCTTTGCAGTCACTTTGATTGACTATTACTCCAAATGGCCTGAGGTTTGTTTTGTTTGAGACGTTACATCTGATGCAGTCATCACCTTCTTGACTTCAGTCTTCTGCCGTGAAGGGTTTTTACCATGCTTATTAACAGACCACGACCCCAGTTTAGGTCTCGTCAGTTTGAAACTTTTCTTTACGAACGAGGTATTCAACACCTCTGTTCTTCTAACTACTATGGGCAGGTCGAGCAGTTCAACAGGGCCCTGAAAAAGTACATTCAACTAGCCCAACTTAAACACCGTCCTCTAAAGAAAGCAACTACGGAGTACTTGGGTAGTTACCGTTTTTCTGCTCAGGCAACTACGATATCGTCTTCCGCGATGTTGCTTCATAAGCATCAACTTCGCACAGCGGTTGACATAACTGATCTGTTGTTGCCTTCTACTTTGAAGTCATTTTCCGACAATACCATAAGGACAAGAGTTTTTCATGGGCAGAAGTGCACGAAGAATTATGTCGATCATAAGCGAGGAGCCAAACCTTCAGTCATTTAGGTTGGCCGAAGAGTCAAAGTATGTGTTCCAGAGAAACAACACAAGTATAAAGGTCCGTTTACTGTTATGTCGGCAGTAGGATCCTAGACATTTAGGCGCAGTGATGGATCGATTTGTAATGCTTCTGAACTTGTAATTGTGCATTCCGAACGGGAACCACTTACACTCTTGCACCCTTCAATACCTTTGCAAAACCAGTGGCAATACTCTGCCTTGGTTCCACAATGGGTTTCTATACCTATTCCTACAGCATCACCATCTTTCCCTGGGGGAAATGGTATTCAGGCAACGGCTTCAAATCTGGCTGTGGTGCCCAGCCATCACCAAGTTTTACCGTGCACCGAGCATGCTTCAGAGTCCTTGGACTCTGGCTCCGTATCAATACTTGACAGACGAGCCCAGTCCCCATGCCAGTATTCTTCCTAACACTAATGAACATTCTTCTAAACCTTCAGGCTTCCATGTTTCGCATCCGGGTTCTCCGTCCCCAGCTACAGCTGAGGGATGCTTAAGTGAGTTGTCGGAATACTCAATGCTCTCAGCTGTGCCTGAGCAGCGCGTAAGCAAGCCAGTAGGCTCATCTTCACATACCGAACTTGCTGCTCCGCAAGGGAGCACTTCAGAGCGCAATGAGCTTCAGCGTTCTAAGCGTTCGCGTAAGAAACCATCCAGGTTTACAGACTTTGTGGCCTAAATTCTATTTTCTTACTCGTACGTTGGAATATGTAACATACATGGTTATTGTTGTGTGGAAGCTGTGCGTTGTTTATTGTATAAAGGTATAAAGGATACACTTTCATGCTGTGATTTTTGTTGTATGTTGTCTGTATAAGTGCTTTCAGCCATGGTGCGCTGTGTACAGAGTTATGTTTTTTCTCCTTCTCATGCCGCTTCTCCGTTATTCGATTAGTTACTTTAAGACAAAAGAAGTGGGAATGTTAAGGTTCGAAATACAGACGTTCTGTGTCATTACATTCTTCTAAAATTGTATAAGGTCATAAAAGTTACTCAGGTTTTGTTAATCATTGTACAAGGATCTTAGAGCCACATGTCCTTTTCTTCCTAGGGGAATGATGTGGTGTTTCGGTTTAGTTTTCATGGTTGCCAGATTCGGTTTCATGTGAAGTGTTTTCGCCCTCAGGGGCACTACCCTGTGTATATATGCGCGGCATTGTACATTATAAAGAAGTTCCTGCTTGGCTACTGGCTGCTGCGTACCTCATGTCGGCCGGCGCTTCAGCGCTGTGCCCAGTGTTCTCTGCGCGGCGTGTTCGCCACACAATACTACAATTTTCTTTATATTTCTTGAAAAGCACCACCTTCTCAGCCTGACGCCGGGTTTTCACAGTAAACATGACGTTCGACTGTGACGAGTGATTAGTGCGCGGCCGCAAACGCACTTTTTGGTTCTCCACAAAAAATATACTCATATAATATGAGATCATAAAATGAACACTGAACAACTGAAATGTCTGTCCCCATTCACATTGTTCGTGTATGTGCATTTCTCGACGGGTTGAGGTTGCGGGCAAGCCGAACCCAAATTAGTAGCAGGCTGTGTGCTACTTAAGGAGCAAGACAAATGTGTGGAAGCTCGGTCTGTATAGCCTTTGCTCTAGTGCCACAATGAGTTGGCGTAATGGGTAGTGTATCTGCATCAATATAGAGCATAAATTATCATGATACCTAAGTGTACCCTGGTCATATAAGTCATAAGTTAGAGGTAATTCGGCAGCTACGAAAAAAGCCACTGAAGTAGGAAAAACTGTCATCACTCACGTTCCAGCAACCGCATCATTTCTGCACTGCCCGCTGGCTTGAAGCTCTTGCCGAGCATGCAAACGAACCCTGCAAGAAAGACCACTCGTTAGAATTAAGTGCTTCTCGGAAGAGCCCAAGAAGACCCTCTTGCAAGTACACTCAAACCTCGTTATAACATAACGAGATATAACGAAATAATGGATACAACGAAGTAAATGAAGTTCGCCTCGAAAGCTCCATTGAGAACCATGCATTTTAAACCTCTTTTTAATAAAGTAAAACTGACCGGTAAATGAATATAACGAACTAAATTAGTCTACAAAAAAACTGACCATTGTGTGTTAAGTATATCTTTTTCTGCAGAGTTTGAGGCTCGTTCGGCGCGGCTCTTTTAAAGCTCCCTCACCAACCTAACAGTCACGCCACGCGCGGCCGAGAGAGTTGTCCTCCTCACACAGCCAGTAGATGGGATTCAGGAAGCGCTCAGCGGGTCACATGACTTAGAAGCAGCGCCGCGGTGCAAAGCGATTTCCCTCTCACTTAAGAACACACGATGGGGAAGCTTCAGAAGACACAATCATTCATAAATCAGAGGACATCCGTCATTAATTGAAGCAATCTGTGATGCGCGTCCGCACACGTTTGGCTTGCAGCGAGTCAATCCATTACGCACGCAGTTTGCAAAGCATGGTAGCGCGCACCTAAATCTAGCACCAACACTCTCTAAAAACGACAGCAACAACTGCGTCTTCGCTGCTACCCTTTACACCAAGAAGCAGTGTATGCACAGAGAAGCAAATCAGCATTAGAGAGAAAGTCAACTCTCCACGACAGCTTTCTTTTCTTTCTTTTTTCTTCTCTCTCCGCGCACGGCCTTGAAAGGAGAAGAGTCTCTACGTGCAGAGACGAAAAAGGCAGAAGCGTGGCACAGGCACCGTTGCGGGATTGGGCATGGTGCTGAGAACATTTTAGGAGCGCGGTATGTTCAAATTACAGTGCGTTTTGTCCCATTGGAATACATATAGCATTGACGGGACCACAGCGCGCGTTCGAATTAGGGGAGATGCGGGTCGAAGACACTTTTTTTTTAATATTCATTCAAGAGCAATGAAACTTGAGGTGCTTATAGAACTTTTTATGTCGATTTCGAATATATAATGAGTTGTCTTGCAAGTTGCATACTTTTAGTTTTGCAACATGACAAAGTGAGAAACTTAAGCCCTTTGCCCCCCCTCTTTTCATATCTAAACTTCATTAATTTTTTACAATTGATAGTTCATAATGTTTCAAATGAAGTGTGGAATGCAAACAACAAAATATGTACTAGACGTGAAAAATTTTAACGTGGGAAGTTCATATTTCTCCTACCCTAGTGAAAGTTTACATAATCTTTTTTTATTATATAAAAAGAATATTGAAACTTAAACAAGATAATTGCATTTCTCGTACTTTGGAAAAAATTTGGGAAAAATTTCATGCAGATCTGAGCACCAGAAGTACCCGAAAAAGCAGGGGCACATTTTGACAAAAATGGCAAAATTTGTGTTTTGAGAAAAAGAAGTTTTAAAGTCAAAATTGCATGTTTATTTATCAAAGATGTCATTGAATGCGACGAAATTTGTACACAAGAAAGAAAAATCCTCCTTGTAGTGGCCACTGCCATTAAAATCGGACTAGCTGCTCGTAGCCCATGCCTACAGAGCGCGCCGCCACAACAGCTTTTACGTTGACAGCGTAGCTATCGCGCGAGCTCCCGCTGTCGTATGTTCTCCTCGCGGTCAGTCCGTCACCCGCCACGCTCACGCTGGCCTCCCCGCCTGAAGCTACTCGCCGCGAAGTATATGTCGCCGAAAGAATAGTCTCGGGGCACTCACTGTTTGGGCAGTGGAGTTCGACGAACGACGCAAGTCCTTTCCGCTTGTCGGCCGGTTCCCGGACGCGTAATCCCAAATGGCGACACGTCGGACACATTGCACCGCGCACAACAAGCATGTTCAGTGCTGTCACATCAGCAATCAACGAAGACTCGTCCTCCTGTGATTTTTCTTCGTCTTCGAAGAGTCCGATCTTTTTCTGGGAGGCACTCACATATTCGAATGCTGCAGCAAACTCGTCGGGCGCATCGGCGTCATTGCCACTACGTTTTGCGACAGCAGACGATCTTTTGGTGGTTTGAGTGTTCGGCTTTGATTTGTGCCGGCGTCCTCGAAATTTGTGCGCCGCGTGAAACTTCACAGGCCGGTGACCGCGCTTCCTACAGCTTTCTTCATCCATAATGAATAAGCACTCGAGAAAAGCGTTGTTCAGCTGTGCTGCTCGACGAGACACGGATCCTGCAAGTAGGCTTCGCAGCACACACAGGCGCACAGCGGCCAATGGCGGCTCCCGATCCGTACCACGTGATTTAAAAGCCAGTCGCGGCGCTCGAAAAAGGCGGCAAAAGCGCGTTCTCTTTATTATTTCTTGCGTTGCAGCAGCGCGGGAAACCGTCGCTATTTGAAGAGTGAGGCTCGGTTCTTCGCCTCATGCGGTCGACAATGTCGAGCAGCGGCGCATTATCAGCGGCAAGGTGCTCGAAGATGACACACTTTCGGCCTTTTGACAGCCACCTTGTGCTCTTCAGACGCAATTTTAAAGCATTTCCAGTTGATTCTCGACATAGATTTTTTTTTTCAGAATAGTAGAGGTACTAATCTTAACAAAACAGGTGAAAACAAAAAGTCGATAATTTTTTAGAAAATTCTCGTTTTTCCGACCCGCATCTCCCCTTAAGCGAGATCGAATAATGAGATTCGAATGTGTTTATTTTCCGTCGCACGCGTGGTTGTGTAGTGGTACATCGGGCCACGAGGCAGTTTCCTTCTTTGCATGCTTATAGGTGTGCGCCCATCCGAGCAAACATTGCCACGAGCTGTTATAATCGATATAACGAAATAATGAATACAGTGAAATCTCTGTAGAACAAACCCCACACTAACAAATTTTTCAGATTAACAAACTTTTAAAAATCCTGCGCTGACTGTTAATAGTTTCAATGTAAAAATATTTCACTAAGATGTACTACAGAATACCGAATTTTTCAGAATAATGAGCCATAATTTAGTTCCACGTTATATTAACAACGCCTCAGTACTACGAACTTATGTACTGAAATCCGTCGCGACCACTGGAGCGGTACGCAAGCAGACGACAAAGCGAACGATCGCCCTGCTTTTCGCAAGACGCGCGACAGTGTGCAGGGAAAAAAAAGGGCAACTTTCCTTTCTTTCTTTCCTTTTGTTGAAACGCCAACGCTGCAGGTTTACAAGTGAGCACAGAGGCGAGGACAACACGGGAGGGCAAGGTCAGCGAAACAGTGAGAGATGCGGAGCAGGAAGCATGAGCGCAGAAAACCTGAGACAGCGGGAAAGCAGAAAACGAAACGCGAGAAATTTCCTTTTTTAGCACTTTTTTTTCTTCGAAAGAGGCGATGACAGCCATGACGCTTCGGGTATTTCTTTGGAGGCCTTATTTTTCAGTTGTGTTCATCTCTTTTTGGTGATTACTTATCGGGTTTGCAAAGCAAGCCTGCGTTCGCTCTGCGGTGATACTACAAATGAGTTCATCTCTTCTTGCGATGAAGCGGATGCAGTTTTCGCTAAGCGAGACAATGAATATTCTTCAGCAACGGGAAGGCAAAAAAGTAGGCTGTTGTGACCAAAGAACCGAATCGGACCACAGGAATGTGCATGAGCTTGAGGACTTCGCGCTGCAAAATTTATGCTGCTCGCGTCAAAAAAAAAATAATAATAACAAACTTTTTTGAAGTAAACGTGCATTTTCTGGTGTTTGCTTGTCCATTTTTTTTCTCGTGAAAAACAAGTTCAAAGTTCAAGGGCCCACCGTCGGTGAAATAAGTATTTATGATTAATTTTCGAGCTTTCACTATAACGACCTTTCAAAATAACGAACAGATTTCCGCAGTCCCCTGAAGTTCGTCATACCGAAATTTCACTGTATAACGAAATAATTGCGGTTCCCTTTCAACTTGCTGACCTGTAGGTCTGGGGATCGAATTCCGGCTGCGACGGCTGCATTTCCGATGGAAGCGGAAATGCTGTAGGCCCGTGTGCTCAGATCTGGGTGCAGGTTGAAGAACCCCAGGTGGTCGATATTTCCGGAGCCCACCACTACGGCGTCTCTCATAATCATATGGTGGTCTTGGGATGTGAAACCCCACATATCAATCAATAAATCATCAATCCCCTTCAACTTCGTTATAATAAGGTTTGAGTGTAATTGACGCAGTGAATTGCAGAAAAACAGTTCATGCAATGAGATGTGCTATTAGTGAAAGTGCCGCATTTTCATATGTGAATACAATACAAATTTGGCTCTAATTTAGATGTAGAAAAAGGCAATACTCAATGCAGTAGCTATATAATTAGGGTCAGCGAGTATGTAGCAAAAGGTAGAGTAACAACGCAAGCAGAATTGCTCTTTCATGATCACTTATATTCATTTATACAGACAACAGTAGAATTTATTTCATTAACACACATTCAGAATGCAAACAAAATCCACGGACTGGATAAAATAATTAGAGTATTGGATATAAAATACAAAAGAAGCACAATGGGTTACCCGACGACTCCATCCTCCCAAATGCAGGAGGTGAAAGAGCATCATGATCGTGTGCAGCACACCACCGCCATTTTTAGAGTTTTCTTTGCATTTTGCTTTGCTGCGATTTTGAAGCGAACTGGGTGAAACTCGTATTCACAGGTCATGTTCACAATGGCATGAGTGCGAGGGCCTATCACCCTTGCTTCAAACTCCAGTCGCAGTAATGATAAGGAAAGCACACACGCTAACTATTGTCTGCACTTTTTGTAGACAGCAACATATGGTGCTGAATATAGTCTGCAGCCGTTTCCAACTATCATAAAGCTTCTATTGTGGCAGCTTTATCTTTTAGGGGCGAAACTCCTAAGGGCCCAGCTTTGCAGCCATCTGGGCCAGTCACTGGGAGATTCGTGGGTGACTAACAAAAAATGTACAACAATGAACTAACAGCAATCATTATTGTGACAAAACAATATAAAACTCCTAGAAGTACTACAAAGCCTTCAAACTAGTCGGCGGCTTCAACGTAGACATTATGGACCATAGGACAGAGCTGTGTCGTAGACTCTTTATGTCACTTAACTTACATTGCAGTCAAATTTCGTTAACAGGATGTTCACAGCAATGGCAGAAAACTCGTCAACATGTTTCAGTGCTCTTTGACATCCGTGATATTTACTTCTGTTGTGTGTGAAGCGGTGACAGTGTGGTAGTCCGTACCTGTTGCCAGTCCGTACGTCCGTACGTGTTGCTCACAATGGGGTGACACAAGAGTCACGAGAGACTAAAAGGTGGGCAAGTCAAACCGTTTAGGTACAGCAGGCGAGCTAGTTTATTGGGCGGGCCGGTGGTTGTCAGCACGACAGTCGGCGACAAAAAGGGCAAGGCACAGAATAGCTCGGACGAAGCGGGTGATCGGCTTATCAACAGCAGACGCTGCACAAACGATGAAGTTGACACCAGTGCTGTGCGGCCAGTCCAGTGAATCACTTCCAAAGGTGGGCAAAAGGCGATGTTCCATGCATGGTTCGGGGTCGACCGAGCCAGTTGTGAGGGGTGAGCCAGGCATAAAGGCCGAGGCATGGCAGTACCATGCAAAGGCGTTTATTCACTATTAAAAACGTGCGTCCACACCGTAGGCAGGAGCGAGAGCGACTAAAGTCCCGGCCCACACTTGGGCATGTTTTTGAGCTGACGTATGGATGCCGTGTACATAGGTAGCGCTACGAATCAGACACTATGCTACCGCGCATGTGGGCGCTCACATATTATTGCAGGAAACTCTATAAGACGCTCACAACCTGCCTTAAGTAGACGTAGTCTTTTGGCTTCCAGTGCATTACTACCTATCTCAAAGCACTGTTTTTTTCCTAGATTGTTGTACATTATTTTTGTTTTCTGTAGATTAATTTTAAGATCTACCTTTCTGCTCTCCTTGTCCAATTTGGTAATCATGAGTTCCAAATCGTCCCCCGAGTTACTCAGCAATGCAATGTCATCGGCGAAGCGCAGGTTACTAGGATACTCTCCATTAACTCTTATCCCTAATCCTTCCCATTCAAGGCCCCCGAAAAGCTCTTGTAAGTACGCGGTAAATAGAGTTGCGGGAATTGTACTATAGAACTGCACGGGCCAATTTTCCCGGTCCAAGCCCAGCCCGGAGTTTTAAATACGGCCGGTACCCGGACCAAGCCTGAATGGTCCGAGCACAGCCCTGCTAGGCCCGTTTCAGCCAATTTTGCTCTGATCATAAAGGAGGCACACCCACTTTCCGTTATTGTGAAGGTATTTTCCTCACACAAAATATATTCTAGTAAGTGTTTTGGAACTTCTTTTTTAGTGTCCCGACTTCATCTGGTGCACTTTGTGTACTTATATTTATTCACACCCATAACACATTTGGGAAATATTTGCAAAGTAATATATACTTGTAGTCATAGCTAGCTGTCTCATGTACGCAGTGCTAACCACACCATCTTATTTTTGCATTTCAAAGAACCACTACAAAATATCCCCACATAAGGTGGGAAAAATGGCAGACACTTAGTTTGAGTCAACATGAATTTCATGCGAGCCGTGGCTGTCAAGTAAAAGTACCACATCTCCAACAAACAAGATGTATTATGGCTATATTTGCACAACATGCACTTGGACGAGAAGAGACAGACAGCACGGGGTGCAATTTATTAGGCCATGCAATGAAAAAATCACAGCATATCAGCGGAGCATATGATGATAAGTGGGGCGAAGCATTCGTCCGTCCGTGCATAGTCCATGTGTATGTTGGTCTGTCCGTCCATACATCAGATTGTCCGTCCATTTGTCCGTCCTTTTGGTCGTCTGTCCTGTCTGTCCATCCGTGCGTCCGTTCATCCCATTGCACATAGTTTTATTGTACCAACGCCATCTAGGAACTGAGTGGAGAAATGGTTGACGAGACAGCGTCATCTATTGTAATTCTCAAGAGAATATGCCGGTTACGCCTGACGTAGGACATGGTTAGACTAAAAAGATCTTCACCCGCTAAAAAAGCATGCTCTAGCTCAGTGGTTTTCCAAATGGAGGTCCGTGGACCCCCTAGGATCCGCAAAGCCATTTCTATGATCACGAAACCCTCACCTGCATTTTTCTTTAGCGTGACTATGCCACATATTGATGAACTGTCCAAAATGAAGTGATGTGGCAAGTTAATTTGTTGTTTGTTTGGTAACAATAAAAGGTAGGCTGTGCGCAAATATTCGAATAATAATATTCAATACGAATAGTAGAGTATTCGCTTCAATTCAAATTTAAATATTGAAAATTTCAAAGTATTCGCAATGAACGAATAGGCATATTTTTATCCGCATGTGACGGCTTGTAAATGTGGTTTTGCTGCCAGTGTAGAAGTGCTAAACCATGAAAGCGCCCAACCGAAAAAAATGCGCCTTACCGCGAAGCTCCCCTGCAAATTTAAAGGGGCCCTGCAACACTTTTTGAGCATAGTCAGAAAACGCTCCGATCGGTAGTCGAGGCTTCCGAGACACGCGAGCCAAATATATGGAGCGCGCACGACCTGCGATTCATGTAAATTCTCAAAGCCCACTCAAAATTGCTTTCTTCTCTCGACAAATCACACCATGAGCGCCAAAATCACTTGTCACAGCTATTGCATCAGCCCATTGGCCGATTTAACATGGCGCACTCTATCGTCACTGGAGCCGCAGCGAGAGGCCGCGACGTGTCCAAGCGTGCGGGCGTGATCGCACTGAAAGCCGCGTATTCTAAGAAGAAAAAAAAGAGGTGCTCAGGTCACGATGTGAGTGTGACTTATTTATTTTCGTCGGCGCCATTCCGTCCTGCTTTAGCTTCGAGCTATTCAACGGGACGAAAACAGAGAATTAATTGCAGCGTGCGACTAATTTTGGAACGTCCGCTGCTCGTACTGGGACTGTTTCTAAAAAATTTTGCAGGCGGTAAAATTTGCAGGCAACAAGCTTGTTTACTGGCTCCATGGCTACTTGAAAAAGTGTAGCTGAACACCTTTAAATGAACATGTTACCCTTAAATAAATTCATCACTTTATTAAGCTTAAAAGCTTGCTATGACAACTTGTTATGCTCCAAGTATAATAAAATTTAAAACGTTACCTATTTTACAGGTTATCACTCGCATCCTACCGAAACTGATATCCTGCTACTACTCAAAGTTGTTTCGACTTCCTGTGAACGAAAAAAAATGACATTTGCATAAAGGCCTTATTTCAATGCAAAAATATATTGTGCTGGTTAGTTAGGTCATGATAATTATGGCCCATTTTTCTTTTTATGTCATATATACTATTCAAATTCAATTCAAAATTAATATTACTATCGAAATCACTATTCGCTTGTAATTCGTTTCGAACCTAAATTCACTATATGCACAAGCCTAACAAAAAAGAAACCTGTTTCACGCTCCAGTTGTGTTAATTTGCCTACGTACCCCCCACCCCTCCTCCGTACGCTCCGCTGCAAGGGGTCCTCCATCACTTTCCACCAGTCCCGAAGGGGTTGCCGACACATCCATGGCTGAGAACCACTGCTCTAGACTGTATCCCTTTGTCTTAGACCCTTCTTGATTGGTATTTTGTCGCTTTCTTTGTGAAGCACAATGATGGCAGTTGATCCTCTGTAAATTATTTTCCAGGATGTTTATATATGCTTTGTCGATGCCCTGATTCCGTATATACCTGCATGACTGCTGATATTTCTACTGAATCAAATGCCTTTTCGTAATCTATGAAGTCTATGTATAGTGGTTGGCTGTATTGTGAGCATTTTTCTATTACCTAATTGATAGTATGAACTGTGGTCGATTGTTTAGTAGCCTGTCCGAAATCCTGCTTGTTCCTGTGGTCCTAATTCTGTTAGCAATCACTTTTGTAAATAGCTTGTACACTATGGATAACAAGCTGATGGGCCTCTTTTTCATCAAGTCCTTGTCATCTCCTTTCTTATGATTTA
This sequence comes from Rhipicephalus annulatus, assembly GCA_013436015.1. Lineage (NCBI taxonomy): Eukaryota > Metazoa > Arthropoda > Arachnida > Ixodida > Ixodidae > Rhipicephalus > Rhipicephalus annulatus. Next base: position 137,725 of record WOVY01000228.1, on the reverse strand, counting down.
GGATGATGTTAGCATTCTTCCAAGATTCTAGTACCCTACTCACCAGAAGACACTTCGTAACAGGGTGGCTAGTTTTTTCTAACACAATCTGTCCTTCGTCCTCAGCAGATCCTAACTACTCTAACCATAGTCGTAGTTACATTGCCTTCCTTGTCCCTTAGTGCGTACATATGGTTTTTGCTTATCTCAAGTTTCCTCTTCACCGCTTTGACGCTTCTTCCGTTCTTTAGAGCGTGTTCGATCCTCTCCATGCTATACAGTTAAACCTGGATATAACGAAATTGACATATTCTTAGAAAAAGAGGACTTCGTTATAGGCAGGTTTCTTACAAAAATTAGGAAAACTAAACGCAAATTAAATAAAAGGGCAACTGAAGGCAGAGCTAACCCAAAACTTACTTTACAGTAAAAAAACGGCAGTTATTATGGTGATATTGATTATACGGACACTCTAGGAGGGTTTTGTCGTTGCCTCCATGTCCCGTAACAAGTCGACAGAGATAACATGGCCCCCGCGCATCGCAACTCCCCAAACAACATTCGCCATCTTATGCTTGTTTTCAAAAAAATACAAAACGTCCTCGTCCACTTGGCAGTATTCTGAAAATGTTTCCAGAACATCGTTTGTAGGATTTCTTTAGAATTTTCTCATGTGGAAGTGTTCAGGACAGCACCCCGCTTGGATTGTTAGAATGAATGGAAATTACTGGGTTATTGCAATCATGGCCTCCAGCAATGGCAGGCACACGGCGGGTCTCTCGGGCCATCCCAATCAGACGGAGAGAAGTTGTTTCCAGAGGTGGGCATGGCCCACTCTTTTCTCCACACCGCGGCGCTTCTTCATGTGATCACAAAGGCTGCCACGCTGTTGGCGAAGCTTGTATGGGGTGACCAAAAGATGATTGTTCGCTCTTATTTGGGAATGTCGAGCCAAGGTTCTCGAGAGGCGAAGTCATTGCTTGGGCGTATATATTCTCAAAGTGACTTTTTCCAGCGAAAGCTGTTATGAGATCAAAACTCGGGTCACGCGCAGTTGTCCGCCACCACCACCGCCGGTGTTCATAACACAGCGCTCGAAATTAGAAAAAAAAATCTAGCACCAATGACACAGTGCTGCTCGAACACGGGTCCGCTCAGTGCCAGCCCAGTATACTACCAGTGAGCTACGCCGGTGCTTGTGACTTGTTAGCAAACTTGCCTCAGGCAGGCTTGATTTCGGGAGAGCTATCACGTTATTACGAAGTATAAAGCGTTTTTGAAACAGCGAAAGAACAACCAGTCGTCGCACAATGCAAATAGCGAAATGAGTGGGCCATCCAATGCTTTAACTCATTACAAAGCTTGATCATGTTTCCCAATAAATTGTGGCAAATACCCACTTCAGCCATAATTCATCATCGTGAGCCACTGCATGAACAATTGGCACAAATTTCCTTGCAAGTGTTTACTGAATACCAAGTTTCACAGAAGAGTGACAAAAAATAGCCTAGCGAAGGCTGGGGCCTACTCCCTCCCCAAAAATTATTATTAATGCACTAGTGGGTATCATGTAAGTCTGCTTGCAGTATTTAACCAATGAGTGTTTTGAAAAGGCTCTGAAAGGCCGCTTTTGTAGCTTTCACTGCGACTGTGCTGTGCCTTCCTTGCAGGCCTGGCATCTTTTGCTGTATATTTGCACCGCCAATATACACTCAAACCTCGAACGAAGTTGAAAGGGAGCCGCAAATATTTTGTTATATACATTATTTCGTTATATCGATTATAACAGTTTGTGGGGATGTATGCTCAGATTGGTGCACACCTATAAGCATTCAAAGAAGGAAACCACTTCGCGGTCCGATGTACTTGCGGACTGGTGGAAGTGATGGACGATCCCTTGAAGCAGAAAAAGGGGGGATACCTAGGTAAATAACAAAACTGGAGGCTGAAACAGGTGGCTTTTGTTGCTACCGAAAGCACCAAACAAACGTGCCCCTTCGTTTTGGACAGTTCATCAATACGTGGCACAGTTGCAATTAAACAGAATGGCATAGGTAAAAAATGTAAAATGTAAAAAAAAGTGGCTGAGGATTTCGCGGGCTTTAGAAATGACTTCGCAGACCCTAGAGACCGCGGACCTCTATTTGAAAACCACTGGACTATTTGATAGACTAATTTAGTTAATTATATCCATTTAGCAGTCAATTTTACTTCATTACAATGAGGTTTAAAAAGCATACTTCTCAATAAAGATTTCAAGAGGAATTTCATTTACATTGTTATATCCATTATTTCGTGTTATTCTATTGCGTTATAATGAGGTTTGAGTGTACGAATATAGGGTGAAGCAAGTTTCTAGCACATGAGGATCCCTTGCAGAGGCATCGCAATTATAAGTGTTTCCTAAAATTGCGATGACTCTGCAAGATATCCCCATGTGCTACAAATTTATTCTACTTCGAAGGTTGCAGGCTGTATACTATGAAGGGCACTGGAGGAGAGAAACAAAAATGACAGCCCGATCAACAAGCTAGCAAAGTCAGAAAAGTGCCGCGTTCTTCACTCACGGATTACACTCAAACAAAGGGGCTGCTTTTTCTTTATTTTCACGGGACAAGCGCTGCTTTTCATCGTAATGCCATTTAAAGAATCCTCCAGTTCAGCCGCAGAAGCAGAATACAAGGAGTAGGGTGCAGGCGGTCGCCTTGAGTTTAGACTATGTCTAGACTGAGCGACCCTGGTTTTGCAATGACCACGGGTTGGTTACAGGGCATGCTATAATAATTCATGGTCACCCATTCGCACCATCAATTTTACAGTGTTCAATGGATACACTGGGCAATGTAAGAACGAATATGGACATGCTTTGCTTGTTCAAGAAGTACACAATGCGAATTCAAAATTTGATGTACCTGGCATAAAACATTGCAGTGTTACATAGCAGTGACAATTTGCACTTTTTTTCTTTAGTAGTCTACCTCAGCAATATTTAGTTTTCATCAGAAAGACACCGCTATGCTACATGTTCGAACCTTTGTTTTGGATGCACAGTTGACAGTACTGATATTGCTACTGTGCTATCAAAACATAATCAGAATTCATATGACAAAAGAAGGGACGATCACAACTCAGGCATTTTCACTGTTAAAACGTGGGGAGTGAATATAGGTCGGCTCATCAAAGCTTTCTACAATATTCCAGCAAAATTACCTCCCACGTACCTTACTTCAATGACATGAAGAGGGCACTCAGTTACCTAGAGCATAACTGCGCTTCGGCTGACCACATCGTAAATATCGGTACGCGATATACCACTAAAATTATGAGACAAGACAGGAGAGCAATACAAATCAACGACAATATTTAGCCCAGTTTTTCCATATACAAGTCTACAGAAAGGAGGAATGCTAAAATGACACTATATTTCTCAAATTGAGGTTTTTAGAATCGAGCCAAAATAGACCGTAATGAAAAGTAATACTGCCACAGACGAATTGATATCTCCCTACCTGTCAAGAAAATGCCACAGTTGCCATGTTTTTCTACGTAAAGGGACCAAAACAAATGCAGTAACAAAAAAAATACTTTCCTTCAGGTCAGCCAGAAGATTCTGGGAGTGATACTTGCTCATTTACAAAAACAAAAACGCACACTGGAATCACATGCGCTCTGCTGTCTGCTAGGGTGTCCAATGAAAAATACTTTCCTTCAGTTAAGCTATTGATTCTGGCGATGATACTTGCTTATACGCAAAAACACACACACACACACACACACACATACACCGGTATCTCATGCGCTCTGCTATCTACTGCGGTGTCCACTAAAAACACTTCCCTTCAGTTCAGCCAGAAGATTCTAGCGGCGATTCTTGTTCATACGTGAAAAAAACAAAGAACAAAAAACATACGCACGCCGGAATCCGATGCGCTTAGCTGTCTGCCGCAGTGTCCACCACCGCCAGAATTCGCGCCCTCTCAAGGTAGCCGGGCGTGCGAAGCGATACTCGTTCATTTTGCTGGGGAGCGCTACGATTGGAGCAGCCGGACAGAAACACACCGTGCTCCTGCCATCTCGGAGGCCATGGTGCAACGAACACCATTTGACTGCAGGTTTATTGTAAAAAAAATAGATCTAGTGATATTATAAAAGCCTGATGACTGGCGCACACCTTTTCCCTTATTTCGAATGAACACATACGACTTTGGTGCGTAATTTTGTATGCACAAAATGCATGTGCTATGCATAGGTGGAAGTCCGCACTCGTGGTTGATGGATCACATATTAGTGCAGACCAATTATTAGTATATGATGGGTTGTTTGGCCACCCGTTTAAATGTGCACTAATTTTTTGTTCTTTTTTACCCGAAATACATGAGTTATAAAATATATATATATATATATATATATATATATATATATATATATATTATATATATATATATATAATATACACGATGAATGATTGCGGCAGACGCAAAAAGCAGCAGAGACTGTCCATATATACATAAAAAAAGCATGGCTGAACGTCGTCTGGGGTCACACCATGTGTGCGCAAACTATGCAAGAGTGCACGGCATCGAAAGCAAAGAGCGCAGAACGCAGACACAAACACTAATACCGCGGAAAACTGTTCGGTAAAGCGCCCTCTATATGCACAGCCGGCTGGCTCGTGGTGTGTAAGCCGGCTTGCCCGCCTCACACAGACACAGCCCACGTGCCCCCCATTGCCGCTTCGCGCTTCGACGGCGCAGAGCAGCTGAGGAAGATGCATCCTCGTACCAAAATTGCTAAATGCGGAGCGAAATTCATAGATTGTCAACGGGAAAAACTGGTTCCATCAAGGTTGTCTCCCACTGTTACTTTGTTACATGGAGGTCCCAAATACATGTGCTTTTATGAAGCAACGGCGGGGAATTGAAAAACTTCGTTATATCAAAGAGTTCGTTTTATGAAGGTTCTATATAAGCAGTTTTAACTGTACCTTCTTACATTAGATACCTTACGCTTATTAATCAACTTCGAAAGCTCTGCCAGTTCTTGCCTGTTGCATTTAAGGCTTTCATGCTTTGACGCTTCTTAATTAGGTTCTTCGTCTCTTGGGTCAGCTTGCCGCTGTCCCGTCTAACTAAACTTCCACTGCCACCTCAGTAATGATACTCCTCAGATTATCATTTATATTGCTTCAACACTACGGCTGGTTTCTTCGACAATATCCCAATAACTGTTCTGAAGTGAGACTCTAAATTCCTGTCCTTTCCCACTCTATGCTAGCTCATTGATTGGCTTCTTGCGTATCCATTTCTCTTGTTCCTTTTTCAAGTCTTAGCGAATTGGAGACCACACCATTCTATGGACACTGCATCGTACCTTGCAAAGCACTTACACATCCTGCACTATGCCTGGGTGTGCACTCAGTATGAAGTCTATTTCGTTCCTACTTTCGACATTAGGGCTCCTTCATGTCCACTTGCGGTTCCCTCGTTTTCAATGGAAGGTATTCAAGAGCCATAAATTATTGTGCTCTGCGAATTCTACTAATAACTACCCTCTGGCATTTCTAGTACCGATGCCATAATCTCCTACTGCCTGGTCTCTAGCCTGCATCTTCCCCACTATGGCATAGAAGTGCGCATGAGCCTCTACTACCTTCATTTCGTATCTCTTATTCTTCTATATCACCAGCTAATAAATAGCATCCACAAAATTAGCATTCACAGAAATAAGCTCTATTTTTGTGGATGCTAACTGCAAAATAAATTCATTTGATGAAAATTCAAAACATTCAGAAAGTCTCTTTTTCACAAGTTAATGTAGGTACAGTCGAACCCACTTATAACGATGTCGAAAATGTGATGACAAATGGTCGCTATACCAGTAGTTCGTTGTATATGGAGCCACTCATAAAAACATCCACATAGTGGCAAACCGTCCCGGTGTATTTTAATTAAAAAGTGTAAACAACCCCTTTGCTGACAAGTCAGGCTTTCTAGCGTGTTAAACGACGCCCATTCGCAATGAAGTCATGCCGTTCCACTGAATCGCGGTACCGCCATGTCGAACAAGTCAACTTTGGCCAGTTGCGTGTAGTATGTCGTTTACTCTAGCTACTCTCGCCGTCTCATGCCAGTTCGCTTGCAGTCTAATGTATGTGCGCGTTTGTGTGTTCTTCGCGAATGATTCTCTCGCGATTGGGCTAAGGTGGAGCAGGTAGCCTGTTTGTTTTTTTTTTTGCGAGCAACGTGCCCAAGCGGCCTCGCACGACCCGTCGACAGCGAATTTGCGAATGGCGGCATGACGCGCTTGTACTATCGTCACTCCGCCGAGCAGTTATCTGCAGATTCTGCTAATGACTGTGATAAGTCCGCCATTAGTGAGTTAAAATGGCATGTTTATCACCACTGGCCACCTCGCTATTGCTCTTTTATGCTAATTCGTTAAGGCACCGCTGCAACCGTGCAGAAGTTGTCATCACTAATCCACCAGTCTTTGCCCTTAACAAAAATAGAAAACTTTAATGGCACATTGTGGTGTCGGAGAGTTCAGCATCGCAGTAAACTTTCACAAGACAAAAGTTATCGCTTCTTGCATTTATGGCATCTTGGGTTGGAAGGCATTGTTGGTTTATAGTCGGCACTCCTAGATCTCGAGAACGGCTTCAGAAAAGTTTGCCGTGCGAATTTTTTATTCTCGTTCCCCCCCCCCCCCCTCACTTCCCTTGTGTCTGTGAAGAAACGTCTGAAAAGCGAGCGATGTCACAAGCAACGTTCGAAATCTACTGCAGTGCTCGCCGTGTTCTGCGATATCTTCGTCACAAGTAAACTGCAGCTGTGCACACACGCACGCACCTATCACATGCTCCAGAAGACTGTTTAAAATTTTTTTTTGCTTTGTATGCACTTTATTTTTGCCGCGATCGTGTCGGACGTGTTCGATATAAAAGTGGGAGGCTTGGAAAAATGTTTGCTGTATGTGGACTTAGTTTCAAAGCGTAGCGTAGTGTAGAAAAATCGTAAGTGCATTGAAAAATGGTCGTTATAACCGATAGATCGTTATATCTGAGATCATCATAAGTAGGTTAGACTGCACAACCAAATATCGCAGTAAAATATAACATCGGCTCATGAAATGAAATAAACTATCGTAACACACAAGTTACATGGTCATTGTAATATGATAGAGGTTCGGGCAGCAGGTTTTATGAGTCATGCGAGAGACGCTGGCTAGGACCGCGAGGAAGAGGACGAAAGTGGCACGGCACACAAACATATATTTCAACACAAGAAGGCACAAGTAACACAAATACAAAGCATTACAAGCAATAAAAAAATAGGAAAGCATCTTAACAGTCTCGTCAGTTCAAAGAGATGACGCGCTCACACAGTTGAGGCTCGCCGAAGCAGCCGCGACGGCGTCGACGCTGTCGGACCAGAACAGCGAAGCGGGTTGTCACAGGTGCTGCGTCCGCTGGGCACCGGAGTAGAAGACGAGCCATGTACGGAGTCCTCCAGGCGGTCACGTCCGACGAGGTACTTTCCGAACATTGAAGTCTGGCCAGGCTAACGCGTCTTCTTGTCTCGAGCTTCCGCGTCCGTCTAATTGGCCAACGCGGTCGGTTCTTTTTTTCTTTTTCACATGTCATGTGGGCAGTTGCAATGAGGCAACGCTGATAATGGATGCACGTGCTTGTGCGTTTTGTCGCCACTCCGTTGTCTTCGTAGAAGCGTCAGGAAAACCCACCAGTCATGTTGAAAAATTGATACTAAAACTGCGGAACTTGTAAAGACTGTTTCGAGAATGCAGTAATAGCTCCAAAAGTTGTACCCCCAAGAAACTTCCGGTCACCTTATTCATCAGACTTTTAACAACAAAAGGGAAAATGTCTGTTTACGTTTCGTAAGAGTAAGGAAAGCCACTCGTTACAGTGGCCTAGTGGCTATGTTGCTCGACTGCCGACCCTCTGGTCGCAGAATTAAATCCTGGCTTGAAGCCCATGTGCTTCAGTTTAGGGAAGAACTTCAAGGCGATGAAATTTCTAGAACCCTCAGCTAGGGCATCTCATAATCATATTGTGATTTTAAGACGCTAGTATACACCAACAAATATCACTACAATGAGGACAGCCTCAGTTTGTGTTTTTCACAGAAAAGGAAGCCACTCAAAGTTCAAGGATACCTCTTATAATGTTGAGTAGAAATTAGCAGAATACAGTGTAGACTGCTTATAACATAAGTCGTGGGAGTCACGAATATCAGCACTACCATATTTACTGACGTAATCTTCGCAATAGCATAATTCTCGCACCCCCCCTTATCACCCAACGAAAATACTTCTTTTTTTTCTTCGAGTAATTTTCCCACCCCCGAAAACTGCCGCAATAATGTCGTCTGCTTGTTCCAGCCACTGACAATGATAGCGCGTGTCATCTGGTGCCATCTCTTAAGCATCAAGCGTACTATCATTGCTCACAGATTCAATTCAATTCAAGCCAAGCCAAAGTATCAAGTGTGCATTGCGGCGTGTTTTGTATGTTGTGTCGGTAATCTTGTCACGTTATGGAGCGATACTGAAGCTACACGGCTGCTTTAAAGTTGAAAGTGATAGATCATGCACTAAACAACAGCAACAGGGCTGCCGGTAAGCCCTTTAGCGTCTACGAGTTTTGTGTTCGCTACTCGTGACGTCAGCTGAAAGCCACCAAGATGTATGGGGCCTGCCGTGTGCCTAAAATTAGGATTGATGGTAAACTTTATTTCTTCAGAAGAAAACTGCAGACTATTCTGTTAAATAGCCATCAGCCCAATACTGACATCCTACGGTTACCTTTTGAGGGATCCTGCTGAGTGACGAACGCTACTGTTACGCCCGAAACGCCCTCAAGCTTTCCGTATGGTATTCTAATTCTCGACTATTTGCTTGCACATTGTTGTCTCAAATAAATCTTGCCTTGTGTTGAACCTGTGCTTTTGTTGTTGAGGTAAGTTTTAATTAGCACTTTTCAAAGCTTGCTGTTAGTCGCTGGTGGGAGAATCCTGATTTGCAGCCGCTTCTTTTTCTTTTTCACTCTGTACGCTTTCGCGGAAAGTTTTCCCCGCGTAATTCTCGAACCTCCCCCCCCCCACCATAGCATCACTTTTCCGCTCACAAAAGTGCGAGTACTATGCGAATAAATACGTTATAAGCAGAACAGCACTATAACCAAAACAACCTTTTCCAAAGGCCGCACTAGCACAAAATGTGTAGAACATGCGGCTCGCGTGTCTGAGAATCGAAATATGCGATGCGTGCTTGCTAACATTCAAATTTCTGAATGTTAAAAAAATGTTAGGTCCAACGACGCTTGTTGCCAATGAAATGAACACGAAATGGGGGTGTCCAACAAATGAAAGCACGATCGCGGAAATTCACCGACTACTAAACCGCCTCGATTATGTGCATTAACAGAAACTATGTCGAATCACATCCAGATTTTGACGCGTTGAAAGACGCCAACCATTCGATTTCGCGGGCGCCCACCCAATTGAAGACATCGCAATCAAATCGCGAACCACTATTTGAGCGTTACACCTGCTGCCCTCGTTTCCATCAACAATATGTATCCCTTCCCGTCAAGTGCGGCCACTGCAAAGAGTATTGTTGATTCGGTACCAAACCGCAACTTAGATACACACGACCGCTACCGATCGAAGTGCAACCAACGCCGATTAGCACTAGCTTGGCATTTGGTATGTTGTCGTAGAAAGTTTGTCAAAAACATAGAGATTCGGCGTCAAAAAGATCGCACCAGCAGTGAACCAAGAACAGTGTGCGTGATACAAAGTGTGCGTTCACGGCCAGGAGATCAGGAACAACGACAACTCGGCAAGCTTACGCAAGACAGCGCACTGGCAGCAAAAGTGAAAGGTCGCGTCATAAAACCGTAAAAGTTTCTCAATTTATGGACGAAGAAACAAATGCGATATTTGTTGCACGCTCAATAGCGATGACGTCTTTCCCAACAGGAAACTTAAGTGCATTCAGTTGATAAGGACGAGATCGCACATGCCACATTGAGCGGCGCGTGGCCGAAGCCACGCTAGTGACGTATTACGCTGTAGCCGCGTCGGCGCCGGTGCAAAGGCTTATCGGTGATCGAGACAAACGTCCTCCTCCCTTACTCGGAGAGACCGCGCAATGTCCAGCGGTCTTTTTTCATTTTCTTTTTCTTCCCCCACTTTTCGTTTGTTCACTCTGTGTACCCTCCTCCTCCATAGTGACATCCTCGTTTGGTCCCTAGCCGCGCACCCAGCGCGCCTTCATTCGGAAGCGCGATCGCTACCACGTTTGTCACAAACAATTTTCGACTACCGCATTATAACCGGTCTTTCATCTTGGCGGACTGTAAAATAAGCGGTATGCCTATACGTGGGGTTCTATGGGAAGGTAAACTGGAATAGAAAAAGACTACATTGTAAGCGGTTTTGCACTATGATGGTTACGTTATAAGTGGTCTACACTGTACTTATTCAAAATATATGGCAGAACACAGGGAGAAAAAGAGTTAAAAAATACCGCGGGCTACCCGCTAATAACTTATCTACCCCCATTCTGGTAGGCTACACCAGTGAACAAAACTGAAAGCCCTCCAGGGCATGTGTTTGGAAACAGTGAAACCATCTATAAAACAGTGATCGACCAATGTAAAAAAAGCGCTCATCAGACAGTGAAATACTACCTAAAGGAGTATGTTTCTTGCCGCCCGTCCCTTACACCGTAGACGCCGACAATCATATTTTGCATTTGATGAGGCATCTAAGGCTATCTAAGGCCTTCGTCCTAATAAACGGTCGTCAGTACCGTAGTCGGAAGTGCGCCTGCAATGTTACGATATGGTGACGATGAAGTGGTCGAGACATAAAAAAAACTAGAAAATTGGGCTTGACGACATCAAGCCTGGCAAACTAATAATCAATCACTTGAATATAGTTAACGTTAAAAAAAGATGGCTTCCTTACAAAAATAGTATGTATTATCGCCCAAAGAAGGAAATGACCTACGGCTTAGGCGACCTGAACAATTGCAGGGTGAGGACGAAGTTGCGCATCACCCCGTGCATTCTCGCCACCAGCACGCGGTGCTAAGTAGCAGCGCCGCATTGAGGCCCCGCAGCTACTCCTGCAACCTAAGCTATGGACCATTTACTTCTTTGGCGGATAGTACAATGATTTCTTTTCTCTGGCAATTCTGCAACATTTTATTTTTCTTGGTCCAAGTAGGCATAGATGAGCCAGCTCAAAAAAGTGGCATCTGACTTTGAAACAAGAAAGTACTTTTCTGGTGTGATGAGGAACATAGTCGGTAGCTCATAGGCCCAGGCTATTAATGTAGTGTTGAGAAGCATCCTCCTCTTCCAATGAAGGGACCCACTGCTGTTGAGCTCGCCGCGCTGCCTTTTGCATGCATGCCTGTTGATTCATCATCGCCATCCTGCGAAGCCGCTACCTCTACGCACAATAAATTGATGTGCTTTCAGCATGCCTGTCAGGCACTTCAGATGCAATTGAACATTTCTGCCCCCGTCGCTTCCGAGAAGTCGGCAGTAGAGCCAGCAGTTTTCACAATGCTTTCCTAGTTTTTGTTTGCTGCACAGTCAGGTATGTTGGGCAGTACCGGTAAAATTGCAGGTACAGCCTCCGGAGTGAGAACACGTTTTTTTTTTTGGTGTGTGCAACCGGACGTTTCTCTTGCATTTTGAATGATATGTGGTAGAGATTGCTGCTTCCAGTAACTGCTTCGCGCATGTATGGTCAGCAAGCTGAAGCTTCCGTCAGCTTTCGCAATCGCTCACCGCCTGTTATCCTAGCGTTCTGGTTTACGCGGAGCCTTGAAAAGCGACACACGCTCCGTACAAGTTCGATACCCAACCTTACAATTCAGAAAGGAACACCACTTGCCCCTTTCAAGGCGCAGCCAGCGACAAGGCCACTGATGTGTACTGGGAGTGATAAGCCGCGTCGAAGTACCCATGCACTAAAACACAGGCAAGGCTTACAGGCACAGGAAAATGTGTGACTAGATCACCAAATCCCATGCCTGCAAACCTTTCAGGAATATGTTCTTTCGCGCTCAAATATCTGGCACCCCATACAGTAGCGTCATCTCAACTCGCGTGACAGGAACTACTCGAACCTGAAAGTCATCGGCAAACACAATCTGCCTGTGCTCCCTTCTTGCGCGGAGCAGCAATTGTCGACACCTTGCTTATTCTTACACCATGATCATGGCTCACATCATATAGCTAAGAAGACATGCCCTGGCGGTGCCCGATCTTCATCATCATCATCATCATCATCATCATCATCAGCCTGACTACGTCCACTGCAGGACAAATGCCTCTCCCATGTTCCGCCAGTTAACCCGGTCCTGTGCTTGCTGCTGCCAATTTATGCCCGCAAACTTCTTAATCTCATCTGCCCATCTAACCTTCTGTCTCCCCCTAACCCGCTTCCCTTCTCTGGGAATCCAGTCAGTTACCCTTAATGCCCAGCGGTTATCCTGTCTACGCGCTACATGCCCTGCCCATGTCCATTTCTTCTTCTTGATTTCAGCTATGATATCCTTAACCCCCGTTTGTTCCCTAATCCACTCTGCTCTCTTCTTGTCTCTTAAGGTTACACCTACCATTTTTCTTTCCATTGCTCGCTGCGTCGTCCTCAATTTAAGCTGAACCCTCTTTGTATGTCTCCAGGTTTCTGCTCCGTAGCTAAGTACCGGCAAGATACAGCTGTTATATACCTTCCTCTTGAGGGATAGTGGCAATCTACCTGTCATAATTTGAGAGTGCTTACCGATCTTACCCTGTAGTAATGTCACCAAGCTGTCCAAAAGGGAGTTTTTGCAAAGGCCATATGGAACATACCAGCTGACTGTACATACAGGTTTTCAGTTGAAACAGGCAAGGGACAATTGTTTTTCTTGCAGGCAACAACTTTTTGTCAACTTCATCACAATTGACTGTGTAATATTCATGCGTTAAATGGATAAGTGATGTTGCAGCACTTGAACTGACTTTCTGAAGTTCTTTTATGCATTACATTTACAATATTATTTACATAAACAAATAAGGTTATTATAACACTTACACGTCTGTGCTGAGGAGTCCTTCACTTCATGTCACTGCAGGCCTCCTATAACGATACACAAAAGAAAAAAATTATATTACATCTATTCGTTCAAATATATCTAGCATACTATTACCACACACGTAATTTAGGTATGTGCATCTGTGTAGCAGGAAGAGGGAGGTGACAGAAGAAGAGCATGTTCAGCTATTGGCAAAGGTATTCGGGGTACATTCATTCTACACCTTCAAGCCGATTATTACGTCGCCTCTGAATAAAATAAACCCTTCTTTCGGACATAATTAAGTAGTGGAGATGCTGGGTACAAAACGTACGTACCACAGAGCCACAGCTGTTTGAACTTCACTGGCGCCGTCGTCTTGCTGGTCTGCCATCGACAACAGTCGTCATGGCCCAGTGCAACGGTCAAGAATCAACCGCCTCAACTATGCACAGGTCTACGCCGACTAGGCATCACTACATGGAACCCCACCCCTTCGCAGGAAAGGCAGGAGAAGATGTGGATGTGTGGCTATCGCATTACAAAAGGGTGGCCGGTACAATCACTACAGTCGTACTTCGCTACAACGAAAAATTCACGGTTCCCCGTCGGCAGTCCATAGGAGTCAATGCATGAATGATGTCGCCGCAATGAACAGTTTTTCTTCTGCCGTCTAGCTTCAACGAGATTTCATGGTGCATTAGCAGGCTAAGATATTAATGACACAGTCTTTAACATTTTGATGCATTTTCAGAACTTGAAACTACGTCGACCAAGCCTAAAACACGCGTTAGCACCACCAGAAACCACCGCCCGTCAGCAAGCAAGGGCGCCGCCATTGCTCGATAGCGAGAGCAGTGAGACTGCCCAGCCTTTTCCACTGGCTTGCTTTTAAGCCGCAGACAATCCGAAGCTGAAGCTCAGTCACTTAGTTCATGGTTTTCTTTCACGCAACTGTGCGGAACGATGCCTTTTTCGAAGCCAATGCGTATCATTTCGTTCATGCTTGGCCATTGTGGTAACTAATCAGAGCAGCTGTTTGTCCACATTGTCAACAAAATCAGCTAGCCACAAGTGGTGAATGTAAGAATCTCATATACTAAGGCAAAAGTCACCGCTCGATAATACCCTGCCTCCATTTTGGCGTTGTCGGATACAATTTGACGGCGGACAGCTGCTGGTGTTAACGTGTCAATGCAGCTGTTTGGTTCGTTCTTGAAAGTGGTTATAGGCCTTGTTTCAGCCTGCTTTTCACCATGGCCTTGCTATGCATGTGTGAGAATCGCATCACGACGGTGCTAGGAAAGAATAGGAAGCAGCTGATGCTTTTTGAATTTTAAGAATAAACGTTACTTTGTTTTGCTAGCTCTAATCTGCTATGTTTTTTCGGTTTCACTACAATGAAATTCCACTTCAACGAAACCTTTTCCGCGCTCTGTCAGTTTCGTTGTAGCAGAATTAGACTGTAGAACTCTATTGATCAACTGAAAAACGTCGCGTTGCTTCTCATGGAAACCACCCTCATAGGGTACAAAAACCACGAAGAGTCCTTGACAACATGGGATCTTTTTGGTTAAGAACTGAAGAAGTGCTTCAGTGACTCCGATTCGAAAAAGAAAAGCGCGAAGCGGGCGCTCGCTCAAAGAGCTCAGACTCCGGGAGAAACGTGCCCTACCTATATAGAGAACGTTCTGAAGCTTTGTAAGATTATAAGCCCGCAGATTTCTGACGAAGACAGGGTCGGACACCTCTTGAAGAGTATAGTTGAAGACGTTTACAATTTTCGGAAATGTAGGGATGACTTCACCTCCGTCTCCAACGTTCAACGTCACTGCAGCACGTTTCAGAAACTGAAAACTCGTCGCATTCCTTCGAAACTTGGTAGGCTCGTAGATGTGACAACGGTCGCCACCGTCAACATGAGCCCACCCACCGACTTTGCCGCTACTATTCGGGCAACAGTGCGTGAAGAGCTGCAGTGGCAAGATCAATGGGCTGACACCATCGCTCATTCGACTGCATGTCCACCTTACTACACGGCGGCATTAGCTTCTTTGCAACAATCAGTATGTATGAAAGACAACAACAAAACTAGAACTCCGCGGCCACATCATGACTCATTTGCGTCCAAGCAGAATTTCGGTCAACGCATTCAGCTCGGCCCTGCCACATAGAGGCGGGCAGCCCCAATTCAGCAAGCTGATCGCCGACCCTTCACAACTGAGCGGTCTGCACATTGGTTCGGCGAGCGTGCTTTACTAGTCTGCTACAACTGTGGCTTTTAAGTCCACACTACCAGGTATTGAAACTACCAGCAGCTACCGAGATACGACCAATTGCCGAGATATAACCGGTTTAACATTACACGAGCACAGACATTCCCAGGAAGTGCACCTAACGAGACCCCAGGACCCCTAAGAAACCAATCTCTGGCTTCTGACCGCAGTGTGACACCACCTCCTACCCCTCGCATCAACGGATCACCGTCTCCTCGGCGCCGCCACTTCCCGCTTTCTCCGGAAAACTAGTCCATGTGGCCGTTGAAGGTGATGTCTCTGGACAGTCTTCGATTCCAACAGAAATATCCTCTTTAGCTTCCATGTTTAAAGATAAGGTTTATGTGCTTATCGATGGTGTACCAACAATGGCCTTAGTGGACACAGGTGCTATCGGGTCAGTGATGAGTCTCGTGTACACCTGCCTCCTTGAACAAAAAGTCATGTTTCGTTAAGACCATGCTGATACGTTTCGAGGAATGAGTGGGAATGTGTTACAACCTGTTGGTGCGTGTACTATGACTGTTACTTTGGCGTACCAGAAATTTGTTGCAGAGTCTGCTGTTTTCCCTTGTATTACGCATGAAGTCATTCTGGACTAGATTTTCTGAAGATATGTGGTGCCATTGTCGATTGCCACTGTCGCAGGACAAATTACAGTAGACTTGGATGTCCCAGTTGCGTTTATGAAGATTCCGCACTGTCAGGAAAGTGTCCTTTGCCTTAGAAGTGTGGCAGCTTGGGCTAGTTGGTATGGCATGACGATAGTTATTGCGCGAGAACAAGACGACACAGAGACAAGGAGGACACGAAAGACACGAGCGCAAACTTCCAACTGAGTTTATTGCGCAGAGCACGAAAATATATAGAGGAGACAGTGACCATGGCACAAGAGCAGAACATGAGTAAGAAAACCAAAAACAAACACACAAATACAAAGGCACTGAAAAACAGCAAAGAAAAATCTAGAAGAAACCGAACCAGAAAGGTAAAGCTACCTGCCCGCACCGAATCCTTCGAGGAACCTGCGTTCCTTCTCGGACTAAGCCACGGAGGGCTTGCTAATCCAAGGCACCTGTTTTTCATTACCTGCCCGCACCGAATCCTTCGAGGAACCTGCGCTCCTTCTCGGACAAGGCCACGGAGGGCTTGCTAACACAAGGCACCTGTTCGCGTGCCATTTGCGCAGCCTCGACAATGACACGGGTGCCCACATCTCTGTGTTTGTACAACGTCGCTGTTTCCTCGAAGAGGGGAACACACTTGCACTCAGTGCAGTGCTGGGCAAGAAAACCATCTTTCCCGTTTTTAACATTGTTCGCGTGCTCTCTCAGCCGATCGTTCAGGCACCTTCCGGTCGTTCCGACATAACAAGCACCACATGAAAGGGGGGTCCTATAGACGACTTCCCGGGAGCAGGCCGCATACCTGTTTCGATGTTGAACTCTGCAATCTGTTGATGATTTCGTTTTCAGGGGGTTGGTAGATTCGGTGAGGCTGATTAATTTGAACGGTGCTGAGAACATGACACGAACTCCAACACGTTTTCCGATTTTTTTGAGCCTATGTGATATCTGGTGTATGTAAGGAATCACGGCTACCCTTTCACGTTCTGTATCCGTGTTGATCAGATTCTGTCGCGTTTTCTGCTCCGCCTTATTAGTCCGCAGGATCGTCTCCGCAACAGACGCGATAAACGCCTCGGGGAAACCTGAAGCGTTTGTTTTTGGTTTTCTTACTCATGTTCTGCTCTTGTGCCATGGTCACTGTCTCCTCTATATATTTTCGTGCTCTGCGCAATAAACTCAGTTGGAAGTTTGCGCTCGTGTCTTTCGTGTCCTCCTTGTCTCTGTGTCGTCTTGTTCTCGCGCAATAACTATCGTCCTTTGCCTGTTCGTGGACACAACTGTGCTGCCATTGTCAGGAAAAGTATCCTTGTTGCCTGTTCCCCTGCAAGTGAGGGAACGTTTGACGCAACCATGGAGCCCACTCATCTCAGTTGCATAAATGATACGTGGGGTTTAACGTCCTAAAACCACCATATGATTATGAAAGACGCCGTAGTAGAGGACTACAGAAGTTTCGACCACCTGGGGTTCTTTAACATGCACCCAAACCTAAGCACACGGGCCTTTAACAATTTCACCTCCATCGAAAATACAATCACTGCAGCTGGGATTCGATCTCACGACCTGTGGGTCAGCACCCGAGTACCTTAGCTACTAGACCACCGCGGCAGGGCCCTCAGTTGCACAAAGCAGACTGTTTCAATTATCTACTGCATGCTATCTAATGCGCAAGTGCATACTGGTTTATGGGTGATCAACTGCTCTGATGAACCGACAGTGCTGCCCGAGGGTCCGAAACTTCCAGAGATTGATGAACATCAGGTATTCTCCTTTGGCATCCTTTCAGAGAGCAGTGATTCCCCAGATAAGACCCATTGCCATAATCTGCACGCCAGGGACACCATTATGGCTATGATCGACAAGCCACTGAGCACCAACGAGCACCCTCGTCGGCATACGATGTCGAAACGAAAGATTTCATAGACGTTTGTTTGACTTTTAACTTATCTCAACTTGTGTCAGAGCCCACGCGCATATCAGGCGGCTGTGCTAACATCCTAGATTTAATACTAACCGACCGCCCAGATTCTTTATCGTCCATTTCATACCTACCCAAAATGAGTGACCACAAAGTAATACATGCAGTTTTTTCCTTCCCTCTTGAGCGGCGCGACAAACCCAAGAAAACAATTACCTTATACAATAAAGGTAATTATGAGGCCATTAACAAAGAACTCAAACACTTCTTTCCAGACTTCGAACATAGCTTTCACTCCCGATCTTTGAGCAATAATTGGGATATTTTTAAAAATAAGATGAATAAATAATTAGCAAATTTATCCCCACAACATCGTTCCGTAGCACGCTGCAGAAACCCTGGTTTACAAACAAACTAAAGAGAATAGCGAATAGAAAAAAAAGCGCCTTTTTCACGCAGCAAAAGCAAACGAGACGCCTGAAGCTTGGGCGAAATACAACGCAGCCGAAAAAGAATATACTACCGCTATTAGTAACGCAAAATATACGTTTTTGAACCAGGATTTACCAGGCATGCTAACCGATAACACATGTAAATTCTGGCAGATAGTGAACCCTCGGCCTACCAGCACCATCCACCTTACTAATGATTCTGGTCACATGCTCTCATGTGATCAATGTGCTGATGCTTTTAACAGCGCATTTTCATCTGTGTTTACTAACGAATCTAGCGTACCTTCCTCTCCTGCCCCGGTGCTGTTGACATCCTCTGTGGGCTCAATTGTTTTTTTGCGCAGGTGGTATTTCAAGTATTGTTCAAAACATGAAACGGTCCTCATCAGGTGGCGTCGACGATATTAACTCAAAAGTGTTAAAAATATCCATGACACCGTCGCCCCATTTCTGTGCTTGATGTATGCGCAGTCGCTCTCCGCAGGCATTCTTCCAGATGACTGGAACATGGGCAAGGTCGTTCCCATCTACAAATCAGGTGATAAGAACTGTCCATTGAAATACCGTCCCATTTCTTTACCAAGCGTCCCATGCAAAATCATGGAACATGTCATCTACCCTCAGATTGTAAACTTTCTAGATTCCAACAACTTTTTTCACCCCAGCCAGCATGGTTTTAGGAAAGGATTCTCCTGCGAAACACAACTAGCAATATTTCTTCACGATCTGCATGCTAACCTTGACAACAACTTACAAACTGACGCAATCTTTCTAGATTACGCAAAGGCATTCGACACAGTACCCTACCAAAGACTAATGCTAAAACTATCCCAGTTAAACTTAGACCCAAGTGTACTAAATTAGATCAAAGCATTTCTAACTAACCGCACTCAGTTTGTGCATGTCAATAATAAATCTTCTGCTTACCTCAAAGTAACATCAGGCGTACCTCAAGGTTCAGTTCTTGGCCCCCTCCTGTTTCTGATATACATCAACGACTTACCCCTTCCGAATGTTTTCAGATGACTGTGTAATCTATCGGACAGTAAATAACACTCACGAAAAAATCTTCTCCAGAACGATCTTAACCACATTCAAGATTGGTGCGATAATTGGCTTTTGTTTCTAACCCTAACAAATGCAAACTTGTTACGTTTACCCGCCGTAAGAATCCTTTCATTTTTTCATATCATATCGCCAACGTCCCTGTACAATCACAACCATCCTACGAGTATCTAGGTGTCACATTGTATTGCGATCTCACTTGGAATGCGCATATTACTAACGTAATTTCATCGGCAAATAAAACTCTGGGCTTCTTGAAGCGTCACCTACGTCATGCACCAAAACATGTGAAGTTGCTAGCATATCAGTCCCTCATCAGATCGAAACTCGAATATGCCTCCCCCATATGGAACCCGCCCCAAACATACCTCATTAACGACCTCGAATCTGTACAAAATCGCGCCGTTTGATTCATTCACTCCCAGTACTCATACGACATCAGCATTTCATCCTTGAAAGCACAATCCGGTTTATCACCCCTCTCTGTTCGCCACCGTATCGCCACCCTTTCTCTCCTTCATAAATTCTTTCATTCTCCTCTCAATGCAGCTCCTTACATCCTGCCCCCGACATACATTTCACACCGCACAAGCCATCCACTTCAAGTGTCCCGTTATCGTAACAGAACTGCCACTTTTTCCGCTTCTTTTTTTCCCCGCGCCGTCAAGGATTGGAACGACCTTCCCTGCTCCATTGCTTCAACCACCTGCCCATCATCCTTCGCGACAAATCTTACAAGTCACCTATGCTGCGAAAACTAACGTGTTCAAATGTTTTCTTTTCCTGTGTATCCACCCCTTATGTAATACCCCCGAGTGGGGTCCGTAAGGAAATAAAAATGAATGAAAAAAATGAATGAAATAATGAACTGGGGAGTATTCTGCGCAAACATGCTGGTCTCTTCAATTTCGCACAGCTACACACTCCACCGTAATTCCCTGCTTCTCGTATGAAGCACCGCATCGACAAGACATCGCTGACAGAAACTATAACGTGTAGTGCCTTCGGAACATGCAGTGATCAATGAATAGGTTTGTGAGACGCTCAAGAAAAATGTAATTCAAGAATCATGTAGTTCGTGGATCGCTCCAGTAAGTCTAATGAGGAAGAATGGTGAGAAATGGCGATATTGCGTTGACTACCGTCATTTCGGCACCATCACCAAAAAAAAAGACATATACTTAGTCCCGCGAATTGACACTATTGACTGTCTTTCATCGGGCTCTTACTTTTTGATACCGGCAGATTAAATGTACGAAGAAAACAAGCATAAAACGGCATTTGCCACATAACATGGACTTCTTGAATTTAATGCGATGCCATTCGGGTTATGCAACATGCCTACAACTTTTGAGCGCTTCATGGACAACATTCTACGTGGATTGAAGTGGCAAGTGGGTATGTGTTACTAAGACAATTTAATTTTATAGTGCACCTTTTGTGAGGATAACACATGCTTCGGTCTCGTGTTTGACTGCCTAAACAAAGCACGCTTGGTGCTCAATTCAAAGAAATGTCATTTTGAGAGCGCCAAACACTCATCGTGGGATGCTTTGTGGACAAAAAAGGTATACGACTGGATCCCGTGAAGACTGCCGCAGTGGAGGCGTTCAAGAAACCTCACTTGATGTAAGAACTGCGCAGCTTTTTGTGGCTTTGTTCACACTTCCTTCGATTCATTCCCAGTTTTGACAATATTGCGTACCTGCTCACGTGCCTGCTTCAGAAAGGGCCGCAGTTTGACTGGATCCCTGAATGTGAGTCTGCTTTATCCGAGTTGAAGTTTCTTTTGACGTCTCATCCAAATCTTTCACACCTCAATCCTCTCGCAACCACGGAACTTCACACAGACGCTAGCGGTATTGATGTAGGTGCTGTCCTGATTGAACACTTGGATAACAAAGAACATGTCGTAGCGTATGCAAGTCACTCGCTTAGCAAGTCCGAGTGTAACTACACCATCACAGGGCAAATGCCTCGCAGTGCAGCACTTCCAGTCCTACCTGTACGGATGCTTCTTTACCATGGTGACAGACCATTATTCTCTCTGCTGGTTGGTCAATCTGCGTGACCCATCTGGTGAGCTTGTGCATTGGGCACTTCGTCTACAAAAATATGACTTCATGGTTTCCTATAAAAGCGATCGATGTCACGCTGACGCTGATTGTCTTCTGCGACTACCATTTCCAACAACGGAATGTGAGACGGACAACTTCGACAACTACATCGTATCACTGAACCAACTGTTTGCCGATACCAAGACCTTTAGGAATAAGATAAGTTTTGCAATAATTTTCCTGTCTGCTTTGCTGAAATATATACAGCTTTAATTATTATGAGACTCAAGCAGTTGTGGAAAGTAGTTGGTGAAAACCAGTTATTGTTCACTTTGCATAAATTCCTTCGTTTTTTTATATTATTGCGATAACAAATATATGGACACTTTCAGCTGGATTTTTCCGCCAGCGTCAGCGTCGCCGTCACTCACCATATATGTATAAGTATCTATATATATGAAGATGCAAGAAAGAAAAAAATCCCAAAAAAGACAAGGCGCACGGAATCCAATTCGGGTCCTCTGCATCACGAGTGCGAGGCGTTGATCACTGAGCCACCGAGGAGCACGTCCTTCAACATTCAAACAACACTCTATCTATATCTATCACTTACCACTACTGATGGGCATCCCGTGGGAAATTATCGTGTCTTCAGCATTACTAGCAAGATGGCGCAATGAGCGCACATCGCCACATCGCGCGGTGGCGCACGTTCTCATCTTTTTTGCGCACTTTGCCCCGCTTAGAGAAGGGGAGTGTTGACGCCCCCTCGTGCGCCCTTATCTCGCAGTGGGGAGAATCGTATGTCTTGGCTGGCCTTGGGCTTTACCTAAAACAATTTTGTTGTAATTACCGGGTGTACCAAGGTCACTACAATCATTCCGAATCTTAGTTTTTGAAAAGCGCACGCTTTGCAGACACAGCGAAGTAACAACTGAGATGCCTGTTTGCGTGCATATGTACCTGTAAGTACGTTTTTTGCGTAATTTACGCGGCAGAAACGTGGGCACGTTTTGATCTGCATTCTATTCTGCGCGTGACCTTTCAAATTGTTGCTATCACGTTCATTGCTTTGCCTTTGCGGCAAAGCTATGACTTTCTTCTTGGAAAGCACCAGCTTTTCAGCGCGACCATTTTTCACAGTAACATGACGTTCTTGCGATGAGTGGTTAGCGAATGGCCACAAACGCGCTGTTTGGTTCTCCGCAAAAACTATACCCGTAATATAATAATATAAGTTGAACACTGAACAACTGAAATGTCACTCCCCATTCACATTGTTTGCGTATGAGCATTTTTAGATGCATTGACGATCTGGGCGAGCCAAACCCAAGTTAGCAGCAGAATTTGTGCTACTTATAGAGCAAGAGGAATGTGCAGAAGCTTCAGACTCCCCTTTATCTATACCTCTCACTGTAAATATATTAGTAAATGTTTTTCACCACCACCACCATCTGTGTAGTCCTTTTCTAGTAGCAGGATGAGTTAGCATCATGCGTAGTGTATCCGCATGATGCTCCTGTCCACTCCTGTCTTTTTATTCTCGGTGCTCCTGCCACGAGAGTTTTCCGCGTCTTTCATGTTCTTCTTTTCTTTTTGTAGTCTGTGTCATAGTGACTCAACAGCATTGTCGTCTATGTCGCTATCACTTCGCCGAAGTCTTTACACTCAAAACATGACACATCTACTGTGTCACAGTCTTTGCAAATCAGCAGATTGAATGCATCATCGACGATGCCTTTTAATATGTGCGCTAATTCTCAAACTCCTTCATGCCATCGTACGCTTTGCGGCAAAGGGCGAGCACATCCTGTATGTAAGACAGCTACGACTCCAATGACGTTTTAGTGCGAGATTAAAGCTCCTTCTTGGTCACTGCCTTCATGCCAGTACATTTGCCAAACAGTACATGCATCTTTTTGCACGCTTCCCAGCTGTCAATTATCGCTTTGTGATTCTCAAACCACACTTTGGCTGTTCTCTTCAGATAGAATAGTATGTTCGCCAACATGAGTGTTTCGCCCAACGATAATTCTTGCTTGTTTGCTCATACACCGTCAACCATTCTTGGATGTCAACAGTGTAGGTCCCGCAGAATACGCCAGGGTTTTTGAGCTGGGGCAGAGCAACTATCGTCATTGCCATTGCAGCTGTGGAAGCGGGACTCTGTTGTGCCATCATTGAATAAACTAAGCTTCGGCCGCTGTGTAGCTTCGTTATACTGTCTTCGTACCCAGCACCTCCACCAGAATGTCCCGGGTTTCGAGTAAACAAAAGAAATGTATTTACAGATTGTACACAGAGTACACAGAGTCCTTCAGCCAAGATGGCAGACTGGCAACAACAACATGAGTCGTTTTCCATCAAAGTTGTCAAAGTCGTCCTTAGCCCTAACTCCGCCAACAGCGAGACTGCAGGCAGGATCGATGCGCTAGCGCACTTGTGGCGATGTGCTTCTTCGCAAGCAACGAAGCTGTAAGCGACGGCACGATCAGATTACTACGAGTGGCCGCACCGGATGCACGATCAGATTACTACGAGCGGGCGCGCGGTCCACAAGCGCGGCATGTCATCGGAGTCGGCTTTAGCCCTAGCTCTGCTGACAGCGAGACTGTGGGCAGGAACGACGCGCTAGCGCACTCATGGCGACCGTGCTTCTTCGCAAGGAATGAAGCACATCACTCGCTACCTCCTCTGAACCACGTACGGGCATTTTACGCATCGGGAGCGGACCACACAGTGAAGATCGTCACCCCCCCCCCTCTTCACTGCCAAGGATTTCTCGGAACAGCGGCTAGCAGTTTCGCGCATCGTCACTCGAAAATGCGATGCCAAGCGCAGTGTGCGTCGTTTTTTTGTCATCGTAGTTACACATTTTGGGCATCGTTACCTAACGCCGCCGGCAAGTGCATTACGCGCCGGCTGCACTGTCCACGCATCCACGCACTCCACGGTCATATGGAAGTGCTGTCAATAAGCTTTTGTGATGCGATTTAGACGTGCTTGGAGCCGTGCTTGATATCGCCACGAAGTCTATAAATGTTCCGAGGCAATGAAAGCCTCGTAGATTAGAGTTTCTATGACCCGCTGTATGATGTTGCGTTTTACTGCTAGAGTGGCAAAAGAGCATGTATCAATTAGGGGCACAAATTTTTATATACCCGTTTCGCTTCATTAATTATACTGCTGAAATTCCTGTGCCACAAGTCTTGTGCCCATAACTTTGTTATTTAGAAGGCATAGGGCGTCATGGTGTGATCCAGTTTTCTGATGCAACAAACCTCTTTCCAAATAAAGCAATGTTCAGTGATAATTTGTAATCAAGTACTTAATTACACTAATTACAACTTCAGCACAAGAAATATGTGTAATCGTTTCAGTATATGGTCCTATTAAATTACAACCTTTCTGTTATGCCTATCACACCACTCCATCATACAGAGAACTTGGTTTGAAATTCATACTTTTTCTTTGTAAATCATGAAAAGGAGGTTATGGGAAAAAAGGCAACCAAGGAACACTGCTCAGAGACTAGATGCCTGAGAAGTCAAATATCACAAGACAAACCTGAGATCACAATTTTTAGGTGTCAGACGTAAGGAAAAGTTGAAACTTTAAACGCAGTTTTCTCAATACTGTTTTCTTTACCATTATGCTGATCTCCTCCATGAAGTTCAATGAAGAAATAATTTGTCTCTCATAAAGTGTTTGTGGTATCGCCCCAAAATTTTTGTGGGAGCAATTTGAGGTCCTTCTTAGTGTCTGTGCTAATTTTCCTCAATATCCAACGAGAAACAAGAAAGTTCATCGAAAAAAAGCCTGTCAACGCTTTTTCTCACAAGTGCGTTTTGAACATTATGCATTGCTCGTGAAAAGTGTAGCACAGGAATGCCTGAACAAATTTTGATACAGTTTTTTTTCGGAAGTTCTAAAACATTTCTTGAGGAGTTTGACAATCTTATAATTGTTGTTTATGGCTCAGTTGTTTTTTCTAGAAGATGACTTGTGCATGACACTGTTTCTGACAATGTGTGTAGGCAGCTATGATCTCGATAAAAAAGAGAAGTGATACGAATATTCTGAGATTCTCATACCTAATAGTCTTCTTCTGAGCAAAGATCAGCACCATTTGCAGCTTTCTGGTATGTTTTGTTACAGCGCTAGGCTTTCCACGAGCATACCACATAAGGCGAATCACGTAGCATGATGCAACTTGGGAACTGCTCAAATATCATGATGGAACTGCATATTTCCTAATTCAAGACACTTATGAGAATGCATGCGAAATTTCATTGCGCTAGGTCAACAAACGAAAAAAGTTTTTTTTCATCGCCACCTCCCCCTTAATAAACAGTGCTGTGTTGTCATACCATGGCGGGATGTGT
The DNA here is from genome assembly GCA_013436015.1 of Rhipicephalus annulatus. Classification (NCBI taxonomy): domain Eukaryota; kingdom Metazoa; phylum Arthropoda; class Arachnida; order Ixodida; family Ixodidae; genus Rhipicephalus; species Rhipicephalus annulatus. Next base: position 111,863 of record WOVY01000228.1, on the reverse strand, counting down.
GCCTGCAATGTTGCAAGACGGTAACGACGACGCACAAAAGACATCCAAAAACGAGAAAATCTGGCTTGACGACATAAAGCATGTCAAAATAATAATCACATGAATATAGTGAACATAAAAAAGAGAAAAACACATGGCTTCATCAGAGAAATAGTATAAACAACGATTTCTGTGCACTGGTCATTCTACAACAATTATTATTTTTTTGCTCCAAGTAGGCATAGATGAGCCAGCTCAAAAAGTGGCATCTGAATTTTAAACAAGAAAGTACAGTCAACTTCTCTTAAATGGAACTCGAAGGGGATCCATACAACTGTTCCATTTATAAGCATACAACTGTTCCATTTAGCAGAAGTTTCATTTAAGCAAAGTACACTTATTTAGTAAACCAAGACCTTTATTTCAATTGCACAAACCTCACCTTACTCATGAGGATGAGTAGGAGAAAAAAAAAGGAGTGAAGAGTGCTTTGTTTGGCAAGATTGAGTTGTTTTTTCACAAGGTATGCACCCATGTCTGACAAACTAGCTAGAAATTCTGGACAAGCCTCATGCTAAAAATAGCACTGCAAAAGGTCAACAGCCTCTTTAGCTGATCGGTCTGGTGGCACCACTGCACTGGCAGTACTGTCATCACATTCAGCGCTCGAAGATTGATCCTCATCTTGCACTTCGGCAATCATTTACTTGACAGTCTCTTCACGATAGGTAGGAACATTTTCATCAATTGATTCGTGGTCCTGCAGAGTGAAAGGGGCAGAGGGTACGACCTGACTGAATACTGTCTCAATGACGGCATTAGCAGGGCTTTCTTCTTCATCAGCTACTGCTTTCTTGCGCTTGAAAGCCAGTATGGTGAAAGCATCTATGTATTGTTGCTGCCTTCACTTGCTCCCAGGCACAAGCCAAAACGTGGATGGCTGCCAATAAATCTAAGCTGTAGCCTTTCTTGCTGCCTGCTTTCAGCAGCATATGATGGAGTAATCTACTGTGGCAATGAACTTTAATGTTCTGAAATATCCCTTGATCCGTTGGCTGGATCAATGCCATTGAATTGGCTGGCAAGAGCTCCCGAGTGATGGTTCGGAGTACTTGAACCTGACCGTGGGCTGAGCAATTATCCACGATGAGGACAACCTTCCTGCCTTGCCTCGTAAATCTAGCGTCTTCCTCCCGAAGCCAGTTTTCCAATATGGCCATGGTCATCCACGCTTTTCCGTTCCCATGGTACATAACGGGAAGGTGTCGAACGCCATTGAAAAAACGTGGGTGCCTTGATTTTCTTATTACCAACAGCTTCAATTTCTCATCTCCTGCCATGTTTGCACCCACCAGCACAATGATGCGATTTTTACTGCCTTTTCTTTCACTACAGGCTTCGCCTTTGAAGGTGAGAGTCTTTGATGGAAGCGTCTTATAAAAAAGACCCATCTCGTCGACGATGAAGCCGTCTCGTGGCTCAAAGCTCATCGAAATTTCTTTAAACTGCCCCTGTTGCCAGTTGGTGCAAATGTCCCTGTTGACTGCACCATTCTCACCCGAGATTGCTTTGAAGACTAGGCCATGGCGTGTTTCGAAGCGGCTGAGTGAGCCATGACAATCTCTCGAGCTTTCTGCTCAAGAATCGCCCCGCTTATGGGCAAATTAGAACTCCGTGCACGCTTGAACGACAGAAAAAGAACTTTTCTAGATGTTTATAAGCCGTCGTCTGCATTCATTTAGATATAAAGGTACCGTCCTTAACAGTGCCGTTCAATCTTTTTCTGTTTTTCCAGATCCGCGACAGCGTCGATTTTGGGATGTATTTTTTTGCCACCTCCATCTTGGGCAGGCCGCTTAGATCGAGCTCCTGAAGAATTTGTAGCTTTTTTTCAAGCGAGTGTGTATGGTGCGGTCGCTTCCTTTCCATCAGACTAAAATAACACAGTGATCCACCGCAACTTGCCAACTTTGCTCCTACAGCCACAAGCGAGAATGGATACTGGATTGGCTTGTCTCGATCTCGAGGTGTTGCCATGGTTGTGAGACTACCTGTGGCATGAGGGAGTCTATGCTGTGTTTAGAGTTTGATGCCGTTTTACCGTAGGTGACCAATAAGCACTGTTTCCTTTAACCGATGAATTTTACTGTGCAACACATAGAAATCCAGCCATATGAGCCCGTTTAGTTCCGTTAATGAGGCATTTTCGTTTAAGCGAGTTTCGTTTATTGGAAGTCCAATGTACTTTTCCTGCATGATGAGGAACTGAGTCGCTAGCTCATAGGCCCACGCTATCAGTGTTGTTTTGAGAAGCGTCCTGCTCTTAGCGTGGAGGGACCTGAAACTGTTGAACTTTAAGCGCTGCCTTTTACATGCGTGCTTGTTGATTCATCATCGCCATGCTGTGAAGTCGCTGTCTCTAAGCACAATAAATTTACCGAACTTTACGCGGTCGTGTCAGGCATTTCAGATGCAATTGAACTTTTGGCCCCCGTCGCTTCAGAGAAGTCAGCAGTAGAGCCAGCCATTTTCACAGAGCTTTCCTTGTTTTTTGTTTTTTGCTGCACCGTCAGGCATTTTCGGTATTTCTTAAAATTGTCCGCCACCTATTATGTCTCTCTGGTTTACGCGGAGCCTTGAAATGCGACACATGCTCAATACAAGTCTGATACACCAACTTGCTATTCGAGACGAAACATCACTCGCCCTTTTCGAGGCGCAGCCAGAGACAAGGCCGCTGATGCATATATGTCAGCGTCGAGTTATACGTGCCCTGAATTACAAAGCGCGAATCAGCTAAACAAATACACTGGCACGGGTTCACAAGCACAGGGCAACGTGTTACTAAATAACGAAATCCCATGCCCACAAACCTTTGAGAAAGATGTTCTTTGGCATGCAAATACCTGCCGTCCCATTCAGTAGCGCCATCTCAACTCGCGTGACGGGGACTCGCTCGCTGGATTCCGTGCCGACCGGTTGTGCCCTCGCGATCTCCGACGTCAGCGTAGCTCTGGCCGACTGGGCTGGCCCTACGTCAGCTCCTGACACCGACCTTCGACGACAGTGCTGCTCTGACCTACCGGACTTGCCCTACGCCAACTCTTGATGCCGACAAGAGCTCTCGCAAGGGGAGCCCCGTCCTCGGACTCCTGTGACCGTGTTTCAATCTTTCCTATCTCTCCTATCCCCTCGATTTGTCCTCGCTCACTGGTCTAGCGCATTTTTTCTCTCTCTATACCCTTAATCCTATTTTTTAATCCTTCCTCACCCCAATTCCTTGTGAGCTACTGTTGAGGTGTCGCTCCCTGAAGCAGACAGTTACGGGGCTCACTTTTCTCTTCCTTTCTCTCTGAGAACCACTTGGTAGTCGCGTGATGGAACCTACTCGTAGCTGAAGGTCATCGGCGTACACAATCTGCCCCACCTTCTCCTTGTGCGGAGCAGCGAGTGTCAGCACCTAACATAATCTTACACTATGATCATGGCCTGTATCATACAGCTAAGAACACAAGCCCTCATGGTGCCTTATGTTAGACTGTGTTGAAGTCACCTAGCTGTCCAAATGGAAGGGTGCTATTACCAGCTCCAGACTCAAAGAGTTATGGGCAGTTCAACGGGCCCCCGATGCAACAGACTTGGATTTTTGTTCTGACGTGGCAGCGGCCTGCATCCATCCATCCAGTAATAAACAGGTGGCAAGTGGCGAGATCAGACCATTTTCTGTAGCACCTACCCATTTAGGGTGATAGTTTTTGTAAAGGCCACATGTAACATACCAACAGACTGCATATACCACAGCTCACCTAAACAGCTTTGCCATTGAAACAGGCAAAGGACAATCATTTATTTATTCTTGCAGGCAACAACTTTTTGTCAACTCCATCACAACTGCCTGTGTAATATTCATGCGTCACATGCAACGGTGATGCCGCACCATTTGAACTGACTTTTTAAAATTCTCTTATGCATTATATCTATAATAAAATATTTACCTAAACAAATGAGGTTAATATAACACTTACATGTCTGTGTAGAGGACTCCTTCAATTGACGGGGCTGAAGGCCTCCTAGAAAAATAGACAAAATGAAAAAAAATACACCGAGTCTATTCATTCAAATATATCTAGCATATTTCCCTGGGCACAGGACTTTTCTCAACATTTTCGCTGGTGCGTGTTAAGTGCTCAAAAAGTCATGCACTTCTGCAAGACCAGTAGGTCTATGTTTCCCTCGAGAGTAGAATAAACTGAGATAAAGGGACATTGTAGAAACAAATACAATCTTGTTATAAGAACGAAGCAGCTGTGGTCTCTATTGCCAGCTACTTGCTGTTTTAAGTGGTGTGGCGACCATGGAGATCGTAGTGTTTTTTACACTTACCCACCACACATTTGGCCTCAATGCATTTCTTGTGCCCACCAAAATGGTACAATTCCTACTGGAGGGGCATGAGATCACCTAATATTATTGTTATTATTATTATTATTATTATAACTTCATTTCAGAGAAACGAGTTTTATGTAACTGTCTTTGGTATGTGTCCGGAAAGCAAAATTTGTTACTGTTGACACTAGACACACAATTTTTTCAGAGAATATTCAGCTTTGTATACTGATTTCAAACATGTAATTGCATTTTCTTTACACCAGACCAAGAAAAAAGTTACAACAATTCTTATTTTATAAATTCGGGATGTGACTTGCTTAAAAAGTAGTGCATTCGCATAGCTCAAGTTCAGCAGGCATGTTCCTGAATGTTCAAACAGTGCAAATATGGAATTTAATGCTTGTTTCTGAATTTGAGCCAAAGTTATTAAGTCTTTTTTTCGCAGTCTCCTAACTGTGAATTTTCGTTGCTGATTTCTAGAAGATTTCACAATGTTCTATCCTAAAATACTTTATCATCGTTTTTTTTTCCACTTGCTGATCCTATGGCATTCAAGGAAGAAAAAAGACAATGAATAAGTATTGGCGACAAAGTGTTCATTCCAGAATTTAAACCTTGCAAAAATCTTTATTTCAGAACAACGCATATAACTAAAACTTGCGAAAATGAATATGACGCCACAAAACTTATAGTTAGGATCACTCAGAAAGTCCCAGGAGAGTAATCTGAACCAAGCTCATGTTCGTGCTTCTTCATTGTGGCTGCCTAGAATGCCACTGAAGACGCACACTTTCTCTTCGCGCTAGATGCACGGCAGTAGTAATCTTTTGGCCAGTCCACTGGCTGCTTTGGCTTGTTGGCTCTTGCTGCGTTCACGCAAAATAAGTGAACTAGACTCATTGTTTCCCAGATGGAAATGCATACAAGCTAGCATCTGCCACGGCAGTCTCAACAGCAAACAATGACACATTCTTGTCCTTTTGTGACAGGCTCCATATAACAGAGTGCAATGCCTCATTTTTCGCATTCTGTGTTTTTCCTCTCGCACATCTTTGCAGGAGTTTCTTGTCAGACAAGCTCTCATACACACGGTCCAGCCCATGGCTGACAGCCTCTGGCGAGTTGTACTTGCTTTTTGGCATGGGCCCATTCTTTTTCATGGCTGCATTGTGCATGCACCATGACTCGGGCTGTGAACAATAGCAGTGGTTAGGTTGTTCGCTAGTGGATGTCACATGGTAATATATAGCCTACACAGCCTTGTGCATCTTGTCCACATTCCCAGAATTGGATTTGAGAGCACAGCCATAGTAACTTTTCAATCTTGTTATAAGGTCACTCGTGAGGTAACCCTTGCCACTCATGCGCTCTCCGGCCTCTTCTTTGTGCTTCTGCACAAAATTTCCAACCGTCGTCCTCATTTTCTTCTGCACACGGTTTGCACAGTCTTGTTTCTGAACATTAATGAAGCCATACACTTTGGCTTCGTTGACAGCAAGCACTCTACGACCGGCTGTCACCATCACAAAGCAAGGTGAGACTATGGAGCGAAAGTGAGTGCTGAAATAAAATTGTTGCTGCCTCCACGTCCATTTGGCCAGCTTTGCACGAGGTGTTTTTCTGACATGAATACTTAGATTTCCGCTCCGCATATTCTGGACTGTCGGATTTCGGGCCACGTTCGCAGCAGAGCGAAAAATTAGACAGCACTACATAGTCAAGCACATATCTTGAATAAACTTCTGCTACAGAGGCCACTCCAATGTGTGAGGTGTGTCCTCTTATGTGCCAGCTTTCATCAAAAGAGAGTGCAATATTTTCAGGGTTGCCGAAATTAAGGTTCTTGTAGACACTCATCACTGTTACGGCAAAACTAGCCATATGAGTTGGCACAAGCTCTCGTTGCTACTGGCTGGAGCTTTCTTTTTAGGAACTGCTGGTCGTCTTCATGCGTAGGCCTACCAGCAGTACCAACTGCGGGGAAGTTGGTTATAACAGAGATCGTATGAAGACCCACCAGCATGAAGTATGAAGACCTTGCTGTGAAATGGCCATAACGGCAAAGATATCGTTCAGTGTCATCAACTCAATTCCTGTGCTCTGCACAGCAGGTGCCAGGTAAATGTTGATCTCAAACGGGTTGCAGTTATTATTACAGCCAACACGTCGTGAACTCCATTTTGAACCAACTTCCCCGCAGTATCTCACGAACTGCATTTTGAACGAACTTCCTGGCAGTTTCTGCAGCGACGCTATAGTTTCACGGCGACACTGTACTCACTTGAGTCGCATTCGATAGTCAGCTGTCCCCGGCACACTCGACAAGAAGAACATTTCTGAAGTAAGCTGTTTACCAAGTCCAGGTCAACAGTTGTTTACGTAGTGCCGACGAACTTTCGATGCCGCGCTCACTCAGAGAACACTCATTTCGCGATCAGCTGCCGAGACCGAGGAATGTTTTGCTGCTTTCTGTTGTGCACGACACTCAATGATATTCAGTCAGCTGTGGTAATAAAATGTAGCGTCTATCCTTACACGGTCCGCTCGATCACGCATACCTGCAGTAAGGGAGGCAGTGGTTGCAATCGCCGCCACGCTTTCTGCGGCTGCGAGGTCTTCCGCAGCAACAGCGTTGTCCGCCGTCAGAATCCTAAGGGGCGACATTGTTTGCTGCCTGATCATTGGAGTGTTATGGTTGAGCCCGCTTATAACGAACCTAAGCATGACGCGGCATCCGTTCGTTGTATCTCCAAGTTTGTAGTAAATGAAACCCAGCTTTTAAAAAAAGTTGCGAGTGAAAAGACAAACTTTTTTTGGCAGAAAAAGTTCGTGATGCACGTGTTTCGAACAGCAGAAGCGATAAGGACGGTCTCGAATGCATTCAAAATGGCAGTGTGCTCGTTCACTGAGGTCCGTACCATAAGTTGCACGAGGCCCTGGCTCCAAAGTTGCGTGTTCTCACAATCCGATTCCTCCAAATCCCTCTCTCCACGTACTTCATTCACGATGCCTCAATCCATGCACGGTTCCGCAGTGTCGGCATCATCAACGGCCGTAATTAACCCATCAAAACAGATGTCCGATCCGCTCTCCCAGGTCGGAGTCGACGACGCACTGCCAGAAATCGCCGCCGTAGTTTGGAAGTTTCAGGCTCGGCATCGGGCCCAACATCGATGAAATCGGCCTCAAAAAAAAAGTTTCGCGCACATGTAGTCGTCACCGCCGCACACGAAATGTTCACCATCTTCACAGCTGAATACCGGGACGCCCGAAACGACAAGTTGGCTGCTAGGCGGTCAACAGCTATGAGCAAGCACTCTGAGACGTGGCACCTAACGCGCGGATCACGCTCAAGCCAAGTAGTCACACTTTTGACGCTTTGTTGAGCGGCAGAAAAAAGCGTGCTAGTGCTCCCAACGGCCATCATGACCACACACGCACACCAAGAGCGAGCAAGACGCGCACACCCGACACACATGACGAAACGCGTGGAACAGCTCTGGGCCCGTTTCCAGTCAGAAAACCAAACTGATTCAAGCCAGTGTGGCAGGCGTCGTGGAGCGGCGGGCGGAGACTGGCAAAGGGGTTGTGTTCAAGAGAAAAAAAGAGAGCAGACTTGCGAGAAAGGGCAAGAAGTTGCGATAAAGAGAGGGGAGGATGCGGCGGGAGGGTGACCTTGAAAATCAAAACACACGAGAAGGAGGCAGGTTGGGTAGCTTGCTTGAAAGGTCCGCAAAACTCGCACGTAGAAAAACTTGGAAAGAGTGCCTGCGCGTGCAGAAGTTAAAGCATGGCCGCCTGGATTGTTGCGCGCAGCGGTGTTCGAATAATCGGCGGTCGTGAATGGCCTCAAGAACTTCAATATTTCGCGATTTGCTCCGCGCAAACTAACAGCCGTTTTCGCGCTTTCACACGCGCACGGAAGGCATGCTGAGTCGAGTGCGAAGTGAGGGAAAACAAGTCCTGAACACGATACGAATCGCAAATTATCAGAGTAGGTGGGGTAGCGTACGCGCTTGCACTGGACGCAGACTATCGAATAAAGCCAGTGGCCGACGATGTTGGCAAATGGTCTGGTCACTCTCGGTCGGTGACGCCAACGACAGTACCAGCGATCAAAAACAGGGTAGATGGCCGACCGTTCTTCGAAAGATCGGGGGCAGTGTGAAAACATGGGCCTCGTCTGGCGGTTCGGGGTGCTCATAGTAGCGGGGGGACAAAGGACGGAGAGGTGCCCATCAAGATAGACCTCAAACTTCCCCAGTGCAAACACGATGGCGAGGCACTCCTTTTCGGTCACGAAATAATTTTTCTCCACAGAGACCAAGGAGCGGCTCGCAAAGGCCAATAGCTGCAACACGCCATCGTATTCCTGCAGGAGAACAGCTCCTAAACCCAGATCACTCACATCAGTTTGTACAACGAACGGTCTAGTCAGGTCGGGGAGCTTGAGCTGCGCTATCTCCGCTATGGCATTAGACAGTCGGCAAAACGCCTGCTGCTGTTCAAGTCCCCATTGCCACTCAGCAGACTTACCCAAGAGCTTGCTCAAGGGTATCTGCAGTCGGGCACAGGACGGAATGAAGGAACGGTAAAAGTTGACCATTCCTAAATAGCGGCGAAGGCCACATACGTCCTTCGGCACGGGAAAATCTAGGATAGCTCGAAGTTTCTCCCGAGCCGGCTCTATGGAGCCAGATCGGGAGAAAGTGTGAAAACACGGGCCTTGTCTGGTGATTCGGGGCGCTCAGAGTAGCGGGGGGACAAAGGACGGAGGGATGCATAACAAAAAGCAGTCAGGGCATGGAGGAAGGAAACAACTTTCCTTCCTCCATGGGTTGGGGAGAGCTGCAACAAGAGGGTTGCGGAGGCAGGGTCAGCGTTTAACAATAAGAATGTATGGGCACCTCGCCTATGCCTGATCGATGGTCGAAATTGGTTTCCCGGGAAGTCGGCAGACTGCTGACTCCGTTCGCTGATACCCATCAGCGGCGCTCGGAAAAGTTCGTTGTAAGTGCAATTTTGTGCCATTGAACCAATGTATATATTCACGGTCACGCGGATATTGTTCGTTTTAGGTGAAAGTTCATTCTAAGTGGGGCCGTTATAAGTGAGCTTGACTGTATTGCGATCAGCCGATTCTGACAACATCGAGGCACACTAGCGATAGCCATCTCTCTTGCAGCTCGTCTTGCAGGGTTGCACGACTGGCCTCGTCCAGTTCAGAAACGGCTTGAAGGGGAGGTGTCCTACGGAGGAACATCGAGCACCCTGAGCCTGGTCGTCTATGTGGCTTGGCCTGCGGCCGAGGTAACCCTGCGGCACGGGTGCACCTTCGTAGCCCAGGCTGCAGCTGGGGGAACTGCCACCAGTGTAACAGTGCGGGCACTAAGAAACCGTTCGTGTCTGCATGCAAAGGGTGGAATGAAGCGTTTGATGTATGCAGTCTTATCAATGCGGCCACTGCAACTTCACATACTTGAAGTGTAAAAACAAGCTGCTTAATAAGTTGCCCTTTTGTAGTGTTATCTGGTTTTCGTGTTGTACCTCGATATTGACATAATGGTGGCGACGAGTGAACCACGCAAACATATTACGAGGTGCGGATGGTACCTGGCCAACGTATCGTGTTCGCCTGGAGGCTTACTTCGAAGGGCATAACATCACAGATACTGTCGAGCCCACATATAACGGCCCCACTTAAAACAAACTTTCGCTTAAAACGAACAATATCCGCGTGACCGTCAAAATATACATTGGTTCAATGGCACAACATCGCACTTACAACGAACGTCTCCCAGCGCCCCTGATCGGTTACAGCGGAGTCAGCGGTCTGCCGACTTCCCGGGAAACCAATTTCGACCAACGATCAGGGATCGGCGAGGTGCCCATACATTCTTATTGTGAAACGCCGATTCTGCCTCCGCGCCCCTCTAGTTTTTGCTCTCCCCGACCGCTTTTTGTTACGCACCCCTCCGTCCTTTGTCCCCCCACTACTCTGAGCGCCCCGCATCGCCGGACAAGGCCCGTGTTTTCACACTGCCACCGATCTTTGGAAGACCGGTCCGTCACGTACCCCATTTTTGATCGCTGATACTGTAGTTGACATCGCCGGCCTGGAGTGACCAGACCATTTGCCAAAATCGTCGGCTACCGACTGTATCCGATAGACTGCGTCTAGTGCACGCGCGTACGCTACCCCACCGACTCAGACAATTTGCGATCCATTTCGTGTTTAGGATTTGTCCTCGCTCCCTTCGCACTCGGCTCAGCATTCCCTTCGCACGTGAGCGGAAGCGCAAAAATGGCTGTCCATTTGTGCGAAATGAATCGAAAAATATCGAAGTTCGTGAGGCTAAGCAAACCCGCCGGCGCAACCAGACGATTTTTTTATCACAGCCGCTGATTCTTCGAACGCCGCCGCGCGCACCGAACGAGCCGACCATGCTTTGAAGGCTGCGCGCACTGGCACTCTTTTCAAGTTTTTTCTACAGGCGAGTTTCGCGGACCTTTAAAGCGAACTACCCAACCTGCCTCCTTCCCGTGTTTTGGTTTTCAAGATCGCCCGCCCGCCGCATCCTCCCCTCTCTTTATCGCACGGAGGAAGGAATCTTTCATTCCCCCGTGCTTAATCGCAACTCCTTGCTGTTCTCTTGCAAGTCTGCTCTCCTCTCTTGATCACAACCCCTTCGCCCGTCTCCACTGCTTTGCGACGCCCGCCACGCTGGCTCGAATTAGTTTCGTTTTCCGATTGGAAACGCGCCCAGAGCTGTTCCACGCGTGTGCGCGTCTTGATCGCTCTTGGTGTGTATGTGTGTGGTCATGATGGCTGGCGGGAGGACTAGCACGTTTTTTCGCGCCGCTGAACAAAACGTCGGAAGGGTGACCGCTTCACTGGAGCGTAATCCGCGTGTTAGGTGCCGCATTGCGAAACGCTTCCTCATAGCTGTTGACCACCTGGCAGCCAACTTGCCACTTCAGGCGTCCCGGTATTCAGCTGTGGAGATGGTGAATATTTCGTGCGGCTACATGTGCGCGAAACTATTTTCGCGATTCCGACTTCGTCGATTGTCGGGCCCGATGCCGAGCCTGAAGCTTCCGAACAGGTGCACTGCGGCGGCGATTTGTGGCAGCGTGTCGTCGACTCCGAGCTGGGGGAGCTGATGGGACATGTGTTGCAATGATTTAATTACGACCGATTATGATGCCGACACTGCGGAACCGTGCTCGGATTGGGGCATTGTGAATGAAGTACGTGGCGAGAGCGATTTGGAGGAATCGAATTGCGAGAACGACGAAGCTTTGGAGCCAGCGCCTCATGCAGCTTATGGCACGGACCTCAGTGAACGAGCAGCCTGCCGTTTTAAATGAACTCGAGACCGCCCTTATCATTTCTGCTCTTCGAAACACGCGCATCATGGCCTTTTGGGGGCAAAAAAGTTTGTGTTTTAGCTCACAACTTTTTTAAAAGCTGTGTTTCATTTACTACGAACTTCGGGATACAGCGAACCGATGCCGCGTCACGCTCAGGTTCGTTATAAGCGGGCTCGACTGTATAACATAAAAATGGGCACTCCTAATATCGTCACTCAGAGACAGCATAGTGAGAGTGGTGCAGGGCCGTCGCCACCTGAAAAAAGTCAAAGAGCTCAGCTGCAATGAAGTCGCCGGACATTTTGGAGAACATTACACCCTTCCAGTCAACGAGACTACTGCGAGCTATGCATTCCTCATGCAAGCACAAAAAGCCGGTGAGACTATTCAGGATTTCATTGCCCAAATTAGACGACTGGCGGAGAAGTGCGATTTCGGGCCATGGTTGGAGCGAATGCTGAGAGACTGAATTTTGTGTGGCGTGCACGATGAAGATGTTAGGTGACACTTATTTGATGCAATGAAAGCTCGTGCTAGAACAGGCAGAATGCTTTGCCGTTTTGGTACAGGAAACTGCTGAGGATGCTCGACTGATGCATTTTACGGAGCAAGGTGCGGTAAATTTTGCACACCAACGGAACTGGACTGGTTGATATCGGCCAAAGCCGGATACGCGTTGCCGATGTGGACAGTGTGGCAGCAAAAATCATGCCGACGACGAATGCAAACATCTGCATGCGGTGTGCCACAGGTGTACCGAACGAGGCCCCCTGAGTCGAATGTGTCATTCAGCAACATCTAATCACCGACAGCAGAGGCCACATGCGAATGCGCAATGGAAAGGGCTGTACGCAACGATAGCTGAAGACTGCATGACCTCGGTCAATACCGAGGCCTTGTACGCCTTAGGGGTCGTCTTTCTCGAAGAATCAAGTATCTGAAAAAATAAACCTATTTATGGAGTCACCAGCAGGGACAACGTTCCTCTAACAATGCTAGTGGACACCGCACCACCTGTAGGCATCATTTCAGAAGCTATGTTTCTGAAGCATGAAACGAAGTGGAGGCAGTTGCGAAAAACACAGCTAAAGCTGTCCTGCCTCTTGGGTGAACTTCCCCTTCTGGGACAACTAAGCATGACGGCCAGATGCGATGGGAAGGGTATGCAAGGCACGGTCACAGTGGTCAACAGTCCGAAAACATCGTTATGTGGCCGAGACATGATAAAAACTTTCAACAAAATCCGAGTTCCCGTACTCTCCAACGTCGTCGCAAGTGTGCAACCTATGATGTTCAACAGAGCCAGCACGGAACTAGAGGCCCTACTTAGCCAATAAGCTGACTTATTGTTCAAGGTCTTAGAATTTGCAAGAGACCACTGGTGACCTTTCAACAAAAAGAAAACGCTGTTTCCTGTGTGTTTATTGCGACAATCAACACATGAGGTTCGCACACAATATTTCGCTATAAATTCAGACTCTTCAAGGATTTTAAGGATGCTGAAAGAAAGAATTCAAGCAGTGTAAACTTAATGTTACTTTTGCACATGACTTATGAAATCAGCTCTGCTTTTACACAGACATCTTTTTCAAGAACAGCTATCTCCGCCTTTTTTTATTTAGCTGTTATGCGAAACCTGTTCACCTTGACAAAAGACATGCCATGTGGTTTTTTGCATTGGAGTCCTTCAAAACCCGATCTACTACCTCCAGAAAGCACTTTAGAGTTTTTTGGAGCCCTGTCATCTCATCTTGCGTGCTCTGTACCTCGAGCTCTTTCCTTCTGAAAGTTATTCGCTGTGCTACAACATGCTTCTGTTCTCTTGTGTGCAATGCATATCTAGGCATATCTTGGAGCACTGATGACTTCAATTCTTTCAACAGAGGAACGGTAAGCAGCCTACTGTGGGTGTCACAGCCTCATAGATAACTAACTGAGAGATATACAAAACTTCTGCCATAATAACTGCTATAATCAGCTTGTTCACACTGAAACCTCGTTCTACTAAAGGCTGTTCATAGCTAGGCAAGAGAAGGACCTTCAGCGTTTCCCATAAGATTGAGAACAGGTCATGCGTGCTTCATAAGGCGCACAAAAATAACATTTAGACATTCACGGTCTCTTTTCAAGTTCTTTAATTCATGCAGTTTTCCTTGGTAGAAGTGAATATTGTGCACACACAACATCCCCTCTGTGCTCAGAAAGAAGCTTGTTGTCAATGAAACTGTTAAGAACAACTTTCACTTCCAGTCGACATTCAGGCCATCCATCATGAGCAGCACAATTTCGCTCAGAGAAAAAGACGCGAGTGCTTTTGTCAACTTCTGCAAGAGGTCATCTATTGTGATTGACGGCAGAATGTCGAAGTCAGATATTTGGTTATTACCTCACAGTTGTTCCACGATCTGACGTGAAACATCAAGTTGCTTCCTTTGCAGGTATTCGTTCAAGGTTCCAACAAAAAGTACTACAATATGCTCAAACATTTGCATTATTTGTCGTACTTGTGAAGTTAAGGGGGGAAACAAGTCTTAGAAGGCCAAAAACCGCAAAAAATTTACTTTTTGAAGCTGACATTTTCAAAATCTGCACCTCTTTTTGCACTTATCTGAGAAGTTTCTAGCTTCTCGCGTCATTATTTCTGGCGCAAAATCAATTCAAAACACCCCTGTCAAATGAGTGTGAGCGCAAATTGACGTTAAAATTGCTCTTTTTCGGCGCCAAAATGTTGCCGTTACACATGAGCTATCGTGTTGATCTTGGTCTCGTTTGGAAGGGTCGTTTTTCATCTTTAACTTCCCGCCACCGCTGGCTCACCCCGCTCATTAGGTTTTAGCAAAAATGCATCATCGAGAAGCACTAGCGCGCGATTCAATTGGCTTCTTGGGGCTCGTGAGGCATCCGATTGGCCGAGCCCGTTGGTTGCCGTACGAGCCCGTACGAGCCCGTTGGTTGCCGACAACGTTACTGAGAACGGCTGTGTTTTGCTGCCTTATCAGTTAGAGGACGGCAAGTAAAAAGCAGAAGTGAAGTTACCAGAGATATCAATCTTTGTAGTGACGGAACGGAAGTGCAGTCTTATCGCTAAACCTGCCGATGTTGTGGTTCCCCCCGTCTGACGAAAGGACCTTGAACTGCTCGACGGGTCGTCAGAGTGGAGTACGCCGCGCGTCGACCAACAACAGAAAGTCAATCTGTTCGCAGTGAACATGCTCGCGGCCCTCGCAATGGAGGCTACTAGCAACAGGTAGACTGCTTTTAACGACGTGTTCGTTGTCGCGATCTCCGCTTGAAAATGCGCCAGTCTTACGTGAAAATGAAGCACTTGTGTAGCCTCGAAATTGATGAGCGAGGGAGCAAATTTGGTTCGCGACACTTACGGGTAACTTATTTTGGACAAGCGGGAAAACATCGCCGCGTTATTCGACGAAACGTGGATGACGCACGCACATTTGTCGCACATCGCCGTCAGTACAGTCACCGAACTGATAAGCGGCCTCGCGCCAGACGAGCACACGGCGACAACTTGCTACAGGACTAGAAAAAACGACACGCTCGTACAAACAATCACTCCTATTACATTCCCGGTGCATATTAACTGACTAAAAGTATGTGTGCCATGATTTTTTTCCTCGGAACGGCGAAATCAAGTTTAAACAGCATTATTCTCGAAGCACAGATTTTGACCACTTTCGTTTGCTTGTTCGGTAAAAGTGGACCTAGGACAGCTAGAGCTGTATTTGTTTTTACACAATGTAGCTAAATGTGCACAAAAACATTGCTGGGAGCCCATTTTTATTGGGCAGCTACATTTTTTTATTTCATTATGAAAATTTTTGTATTTTGTTACATGCAATGAACTTTACTGTGCTGTAATTCGAGAAGTATTCGTCCAATTTTCGATCAGCTTGCGGAATTGCACTCCTTAGGCTTTCTAGCATTCATTTATATGTCAATGGCTATGCAACTATAAGTGCATACATTTTTACAGTTAAAATGTTACAGTTTTTTCTTTTCTTCATTTTCTCAAAATGGCCATTTTGTACAACCTGCATGAAGATTACTGCAATATATTTGAAACAATTACAGATAGCAGAATATTTTATTTTGCAGCATGAAGCTATATGTTTGGAGCACACAACATAGGAAGCAGATTTTGATTTCTCTTGAGGCAAGTTTTTCAAACTAGTCTTTTGTATGCCACACACAATGGCCACATTCAGGGCTGTGAAGTTTAGTGTACTGTAAAGTAAGAAATAACGACCCATTCAAAAAAGTGCTTCTTATGTTGCATGTCTTATGCTTTCTACTGTCAATCCCTATGTTATTTGTAAATTTTTGACAGGTGGTTATTTTTTTTATCCTGCTAAGGATATAAACTGTTATCTTGATTATTTAATTAACTAATGAAGCTACAGAAAAAATAACTACATTTTTGGAATCCGGAGACAAACTAAGAAAGCATGCCAACTTCTGTCACACTTGGTTCAAAAATAAATAAGAGAGCCCCAAGAACCTTGGTCCACCTTAAAAATGAACCAGACCATTGCACACGATAACAGAGCATTTATTCTCAGAACATGTGAAACTTTGCAAAATTTCACCATCTGAAAACATTATTTTAAATAAATTCGAAATGAATGAACTAGAGCAACAGATGTGACCATGTAACTTTCATCATCCACTATATTTCTGCTTCGACCCCGGAGTCGTTCTTTCTGTAGTCTCTATCAAGTGTCACAGTTCGAGAGGAAGTTTCTGTGATTTCATGATGACAACTCACATCGAAGGTCAGGTTTGCCACTTGCATAAAACTTGCGACAGCTGAAATGACCTCACCTGCTAAGGTTTTGTATCGGAGCTTTGTGCCTTTCTGATGGCTCTTCAAGGCAAATTACCCAATTGTTGCGATGCCAAAGATCTTCTACAATACAGTGGAACTCTGATTATACAACTTTCAGGGGACCAAGTAAAACAGTCATATAACCCAGGGGTCATGTAATCGAAAAAGAAACCCGCCCGCATTTTCCTACGGGGGGAACTCCAGTAAATGCGTTACAAAGTGGAGGGGGTATCGCGTGAACATTGCGCAATTGGGTATAGTTTGTGAATGTTTAACCGTTATTACGTTATTACACCTTTATTGTTCTTATTTATTGAATGAAGGAGAGTGGTATGACGCTGATGTTGGGTTGAGCACCACTACTGATTGAAGGTAATGTTGCTTCCATCACATCTACTCTAGTCAAGGAAAGCATCAAGTCAAGCGAAAGCCAAGTAAAGACTCCCTTGCTTGAGTGAATTCCAAATGCACGATCCAGTGCCTAGACATACAGGGTGGCCAGCGAACGGTTTTGCAGGGCAAGCGGTCGATTTTTGACTAGCAGACACTGCCTGCGTTGGCCTTGTGAGAGGAGAGAGGGGGAGGGAAGCGACAGTTTTGCGGGTGTCTTCCTAGGCCGGCACAAAATGTGTGCATGCGGCACGACACGCGAGCACGCGCAGTGGGGGTGTGGACGGCGCAGTTGCCAAAGCGCGACATTGTGTAATTAAGAAATGATCTGCATTTAAAACTAAGCTTTAGGCAGCGACACTCAGCCTTGACTCAGCCATTGCAGCAGCAGAAGTCACGGCGGAATGTGCACGCTCTGAATCGCCTCACTCTGTATTTCCTGGCGCCCGAAGTTCCTTGCTTGGCAGGCACTACTGCTGAGTATCGCCCTGGTACCCCTCGCAACATCGCTCCGTCACGCCCGCGTGTCGCCAGCTACAGTGTTCAAGGGATACGCAAGCAGCGGTTGCGCATCCTGCTCTGCACATCCAAAACGGGGCTATCAGGTTCACTCTGGACTGCCTGGAATCCATTGCAGCAGCAGCAGTCACGGCGGAATATGCACGCTCTGAATCGCCTCACTCTGTATTTCCAGGTTGGTGTGCGAATTTTATGCAACTATTCTGTGCTGTAAAAATTACCGTGACTGCTGCTCAACGCTGCTTTTGACCTGCATACAATGCCTACCTGTGCTGAACTCGCTAAAAAAATTGAAGCGCTTGAATCTGCGTTTAAAGAGCAATTAGAAACTGCAGTTAAAGAGTTCAAGGCGGAGGCTAGGAAAACACTGGATGACAAAGACCTTGAAGAGCATGCAAAACTATGCGAGAGCGTTAAGTTCCTCAGTGCTCAGTACGATAACATGTGTGTGAAGCAGATTGCGCTCTTTGCAGAAAATAAAGCGCTAAGGGCCCATAACGAGTCTCTTGAAACCCGTTTGGCTGAACTTGAGCAATATTCTCGACAAAACAATATAGAAATTAAAGGTGTACCAACCACTAAAGGCGAGGACTGTACTGCCATTCTAAAGCGCATGGGCGATGCAATAGGATGTACTGTAACACCTGCTGACATAGACACAGTGCATCGTGTTCCCACGAAATCAGCAGTGAACAACATCATTGCTCGGTTTTGCAGTCGTGACCAAAAAAAATGACTTCATCCGCAAAGCTCGCAAGGCTCGGCTTCGCACCGGCAGCATTGGCTTTTCGGAATCTACTGACCAGGCTATTTATACGAATGACCACCTTACTGCTGAGAATAAGAAGCTATTTGCTAGGGCACTGGCTCTCAAGAAAGAGCACTAGTGGAAATTTCTCTGGACAGAGAACTGTCGCATCCTAGCACGCAAGTCTGAAGATACCAAGGTCTTTCGAATAAATACCGCCTCTGACCTCTCGATTTTCATTTAAACGACGCCTTAAATATTCTGTATCGACCACTAAGTTTTTCTTTTTTTATGTCTTCGATTACCGTTAGCAACCTCAAACATTCGCTTACGTTACAGAAATATTCGCTAATTTATTTTAATGCTCGCAGCATCCGAAAGAACTATGACGCGATTACCACTTTTCTTTCTCTACTGCACCACCAGTTTTCGTTTATCTGCCTTTCGGAAACGTGGTTGTGCGACGCAGACCGTAACATGTATTCTTTTCCACAGTATCAGGCAGAGTATTGTCACAGATCTTATGACGCGCATGGTGGGGCTGCAATTTTTGTTTCCAGTGGGGTTTCGTACACGCGCAGGTTTGGTCTGTCTTTCACCGTACCACTGTGCGAATCTGTGTGGATCGAATGTGGCAAGTCACCCCTAAACAACGGAAAAAAATTAATCATTGGCAGTGGGTATCGCTCTCCTTCATCTCCTGTTCTAGAATTTCTGTCAAATCTTGATAGATTACTTCACAAGCTATCTTTTGAGAATAAGCAAGTTGTACTGGTAGGGGACATTAACATAAACTTATTAGATATGGAATCCAGTGTCTACTCGGCTTACACGAACTGCTTTAGTGGCTTCAGCTACGAATCACTTATCACTGCTCCAACAAGATGTGGCCACCAGGGTTCCCAACCTCTTTTAGATCATGTCTTATGCAATTTTTCTCCCGCCCCCGAGGCGGGCGTGGTTGACACATACATTACAGATCACTTCCCCGTTTACATAACATTTAATGCTAGGCGCTCCAGTGTCGATAGCTGTTTTTACACATCTGTGCTGGATCACACATCTGTGCTGGAAGTTTATCGATGCTATAGCTACAACTGACTGGTCACTTGTTAAGTCAGATATTCTTGATAATTCCTGCTCCGACGTAGAGGCTATGCTACAGAAATTCTGCGCTTTATTTTTAAAGGCCGTAACATCTAGTACATCAACTGTTAAATGCAAAAAACAGTATAAATTTCCCCACAATCTATGGATGACAAACGGCTTATTGACAAGTGTTCGTAAAAAAGATAACCTTTACAAAAAAACAAAAAGACAGCCTTTTAATACTTCGCTTGCCCGCCAATACAGGAAATATTGCAACAATTTGAAAATTTTACTCCGAGAAGCAAAAAAGCGTTATTATGAAAATGAGTTGACCAAACATCAGGGGGACACTAGAAAACAATGGAACCTTTTGAACAACTTTTTAAACGAATCATCCGGAAACTCACCTATATCTGAAATATTATATAATAATATTTCTTTGCAACAGCCAACTTCTATTGCAAATGCTTTCAGCGATTTTTTTTTCTAGCATTCCTACTACACAATCGGGCATACCAAAATGTTCCGTTTCTCGGGTCGCTTCTTCATTTTTTCTTTTGCCCGTAACCGCTGACGAAGTATGCTCAGTTCTCTTGAATCTAAAAAATAAATGCGTAGGTCTTGACAATATTTCTGCGTATCACTTAAAACTGGTTGCGCGTTATATTTCTGGGATAATTAGTGATATCATTAATCTAATGTTTCAGCAAGGCGTATTTCCTAAACTTTTAAAGAAATCTAAAATAGTTCCGGTACTCAAAAAGGGTGACAAAAGAACAGTTTCTAATTATCGGCCCATATCAATTCTTTCTTCCCTCAGCAAAGTTATTGAAAAACTGTTCGTTGATCGTTTAAGTAATTACCTAAGCAAGTTTAATATACTTCATTCGTGTCAATTTGGCTTTCGTTCAGGCAGTTCGACAAGCTTAGCACTAGTTTCATTATTAGATTACTTAAAAAATCGATTGACTGTGGTAAATTTGTTGGATCTGTCTTCCTATATTTCACCAAGGCCTTTGACACCATTAATCATGCCACCCTGTTTAACAAATTGGAGACCTAGGGGGTAACTGGAGCTCCATTAACCTTCCTGAAAAATTATCTGCACAATAGAGAATGCTCGGTATACGTATCAGGCGCTTCTTCTGAAAATAAGCTAATCAATCAAGGCGTGCTCCAGGGGTCTATTTTGGGCCCTTTATTATTTATTATTAATATTAATGATCTTGTCGATGCAATTAAATCAACTCCCTGCGTGTTATACGCAGACGACACGACTATAACTGCAGCTGAGGACTCTCTAACTGCTCTTACTTTACACTTGAATAACACACTTCTAGATATTACTAAATGGTGCTACGAGAACCAACTTATTATTAACCCAGCCAAAACCAAGTTTATGATATTTAGGTCCGCTCAAAGGCCATTGCCTTTTCATCAACCCTTAACCCTAGGTCCTCACTCTATACCCACCTGTGATACTGTAATTTTTCTTGCTGTACATCTTGACTGCCATTTAAAGTTTAATCTCCACACTGATCACCTCAGAAAGAAAACTGCATTCGGAATTCGGGCTATAATAAAAGCTCGTGAAGTTTTTGATATAAACGTACTTATGTCTCTGTATTTCGCCTTCGTTCATTCCCATATCATGTATAGTATCGCTGCTTGGGGAAACACGTATGACTGTCATCTATCACCCATTCAGAACATACAAATCAGGCGATCCGCATTATCACTAATGGCTCACGATACTCCAGTGCAGGCCATCTACTCCAAGTCAACAAAATCCTACCTGTTCGTAAGTTATTTTTTATAGCATAGCCGTTCTTCTGTTTCAATTGCGCAATGCACTGCTACCGTTTGAGTTCATTGATTCAGTTTTCTTACAAAACAACAATGTACCAAATTTGCAATGAACCTTAACTTTTTGCTACCCGCGACGCGCACAAATTATGGAAAAATGACCACTGCCTTTGCGGCCATTACTTTTTGGAATAACATGCCTCTTTCTGTTAAAACGATGCCCACATTGTCATCATTCAAAAAGTCGCTTAAAAGTTTTCTGTTAAATTATTAGCTGCCTGTATATGGGCTTTTTGGGGGCTTTGCGTTTTTGGTTATGCCATTTAGATCATTGCATTTCGATTGACAATGTCCACCACTGAACGAGATGTTTTTTTTTCCTGTTCTTTCTTTTTTCTTTCCTTATTTGCCTTGCTTTTTGTCCCCTGATGTGTCACTCAGCCTATAATAATTACTTATCACTCTATATTGTATAATTGATTTCCATTCACTCGTTGCTTGTTAACTTGATCTGATTTATTGATTGTTATAATGCATCGAGGGTCCCGTTACAGTTTTTAACTTTGGGACCCTCGTCTGTATATTAATATTACTGTACTACTTTTTTGAAATGAATAATAAACTGAAACTGAAACTGAAAAACTGGTACAGACTGCCTGAATAGGCCCACGGCATGACCATGTGCCAATGCAAGGAAGGTATATTAAATTACTCTTGCCAGGTGGCAGATAATACCAGCATTGCTTAGTTCAAGAGGGTAAAAAGGAGCTCTTATTCTCAACTTAACAAAAAAACAAAAAATAGAATTCGACGCATAGATTTATTTGATAAACAGTCCGAAAATCGCCTGCCCAATTTGCCTGCCAATCAGAAGAGTGAGACACAATGTCATCACTATCACACAATGGTTACAGACCACAAGCTTGTCTAGAATGCCTTCGTGCGCGACTTGAGCTGTGTGCGTTGTAATTTGTTGCCCTGTGAGGTACTACTAGTGGTTTCTCTCTTTTATGAACGTTGACGTTGAGCGAAAGTATATTTGCATCATGAAGATTGATTGATATGTGGGGTTTAACGTCCCAAAACCACCATATGATTATGAGAGACGCTTTTGCATCATGAAGACAGCTATGTCACACTCTTATGCGTGTACAAGCCTGTGACTGTGAGTTCGACAAAGACAAGATGTCAGTTGTATGTTGAGTAGGCAAAGTTCCTACGAACCGAAAACGTGAAAATATCAGCTTTTTGGCTGGCTGAAGCTATTCTGAGTTGCTGGACCTCAACCAGGTAACGACCCCAGATACGTACGCAAGTGATTGGGGCTCATGTAGCATGAACTTCTAGGAGAATAAATTTTCTATTCCAAGAAGACATCCTCTCTAACTCGCTACTTTTCCAATCATGAACCTAGGGAAACACAAGTTCATATTTTGCACTCGTGAATATCAGAGTCAATGTTTGATTCAAGTGAAGGTGTTTTTTTCCCC
This sequence comes from Rhipicephalus annulatus, assembly GCA_013436015.1. Lineage (NCBI taxonomy): Eukaryota > Metazoa > Arthropoda > Arachnida > Ixodida > Ixodidae > Rhipicephalus > Rhipicephalus annulatus. The sequence continues at coordinate 89,236 of WOVY01000228.1, read as the reverse complement.
TTTCGGATGAAATCGGAGTGTTGTAAATTTTGAAGTTCGCATGAAACTGGGCTTTTGAATACTTCATTTCTATGGGGGATATTGTCGGGACTAAACCGATTCATCGTAAAGTGCCGGTCGTCATGAAACCGGGGGACGTATAATCGACATTCGACTGTATTGTGACCTTGGTTGGATAAAGATCACTTGATTCCGATCGCACTAAGTTGCGATATACCGTATGATGAAGCCACGCAAGCTGGAACCAGAACTTTCCACCTGGAATTTTTTTAAAGAAAACGTACTGTGTACTAGGTGAAATTGCCCACACAAGCCTGACAGACAAAATACCACTCCCTAGTGTGCTCAGTGCAGGTGTCGTGATGGCACAGGGAGCGATGCCTGCCATCGTCAGCTGTTGGTGCGCTGTGCTATGAGGCCATGCCAGTCAATGGACAATCTTCCGCGAGTCTCCTCTTTTTCCCCTGATTATGAATGAGATTGCCCCCCCCCCCTCAAAAAAAACAGAACAGAAATGAGTCTTCCATGCAGGAGCACAATATTAAAAATTTAGACATGGTGCGCCACTGATGTCGCCTGCACAACTTCTACGGCACTCGCTACAATGGATGGCAGCACTGCCTTTATAGCTGTGGACATGGCCTAGCTCCAGAGTGCACAAAGATGACAGACTTATACCCAATTTAAAAACCATGGCGCTACCAAGCGATATGACTTGGATTACGTTTAATTTGCGATAGATAGACTTTGTCACGGCTGTGCGATTTCATGAACACCGTTTTGTCAACACGGCCTGTTTTCATTGTCGTTCTTGAGCAAAAGGGGCGCTTGAAATGAACTAGAGGTTGTTACACAGCATTTCCAAGGGTTACAAGGAGATCAGGGCATTCCACAAGTTTCAAGGGCCCGGAACTGATATTGTCAATATCAATGATATTGAAGAATTTCAAGGGGCTGTGCGAACCCTGAGCAGAGGAAGCAAAAGTAAATCGACTAAAGAAAGAAGGCTAAGAAAAAACGTAGAGGGGGTGTCACTGAGATGGCTTTACCAAAAAGAAAAAAATAATGAACAGTGAAACTTCATCGCGGTTTATTAAACAGTGTGTTATATGACTATGGATGCATATGAAGTGTTTAGTTCTTAAACAAAACTTATTGTAAATAGAAAAGGCTTCTTTGTCCCTTTCAAGAGTAGAACAGTGTACATAGGTTTGGGAATAGTCCTAGTAGCAGACAAATGTCCCTTTTGTAGCAAGCTTTGAGGAGCCACAATAGACTTTTTGAGCAGTCAGAGAGAACATTCAGAGCATATCTCGCCCCATTTCACAGCACATAATAAGCACCATTTGTCGCATGCTTCATTTTTTTTAAAACACTAAGGTGAACTGTGCAATAACCTGATTATTGTTACAGCAATACTAACACACTCAACGGATTTCAGCAGTCGCTGCTACATCCCATGTCAAGCCAAAACTGATAACGTGCCATCACCCATCGTATACACTACCCACAGAGAAATGCACTCGTGCAGGGACGATGAACGCAGCTGAAACAAAGATATTACTAGCTGGCCCATCTTTAGTGCTCAGAGGGCACATGTAAACACCCCGCTTGGGAGGATTGCTGTCCAAGCAGAGAGGAAACAACCTGCCAGTCTTGAACGAACACGAAAAGACGAAAGGGAAGGGGTGAACTTTGCTTCTAAAGGCACTGGCGTGCGTCCTAGTTCAGCAGCCATCAGTGGGCAGCTCAAACACATTTCGAAGTAGATTTTGCGAAAAGTGTTGCTCTTTCTGAAGTAGTTGTACTCTCGGTAACCAGCGTTTAGTTGAGTTACGTGAGATATAATCTAAGGGAGCTAGGTGCCAACCTCAGTTCGTATGACACAGTTTGTTGCTCTTGCACTCTTTTCTTACCATTTGCTGTGCAACTGTGACTTGTTCACCTACGTGTACAGCTGCCCATTTCTTTAACAAGACAGCTCAAGCACCAACCTCCGAGTTGATAAGCCCCGTATAACGGAGCATAGCGGCAAAATGAGAAGTCCTGTGCCCCTGTCTGTTTTGCTGTTTCAGAAAACTGACACCAGCCCACTTCTTTTGAGCAATGCCATCGACATTTTTCGTTTGTTTTCTGAACGCTGCCATGAGGTTGAAAAAAGATGATAATGATGTTTGATGTTTTATGGCGCAAGGGCCATTTCACGGCCAAAGAGCAGCCAGTTCATCTTACTAAAAAAATGGACAATGATTGTGATAAGAGGCTGTATAAGGGCCATAAAATTCCTCGCAGGAAGGCGGGTAAAAACATACAAGTAATAAAATCATGACCATGCCGTGAAAGGTGTCTGTGGTGTGAATAGATGACAAAAGTTGGTGATAATAAAAGACGATGGTGGATATGTATGGCATTAGCACAAGTGCCTCACTCGTTCATACCCTTGCGTTCCAAGGGCCGTGAGGCAAGTGATTTCTTGTGTAACCACCGCAGCAAAAACCTCTCTGGAGAGGTCATGCTACGGAATGCCCGGGTATATATGAAAGCTATGAATTTCTTTAAAAAACGCTAAGAATGATTTGTGACTAAAAAGCGGTTCCCTACCGACGAACATTGCAGGGTGTAAAGGTATATGTTGTCGGTAGGGTAATGGAAAGTGTTGTTTTCTTACAGTGTCCAATTGTTTGCACTCAATTAAAATGTGAAGGACTGTCAGTGCTTCACCACATCTGTCGCACAATGGTGGATCGCCACCGGACAAAAGGTGTGTGTGTGTCGTGTATGTGTGTCCTATCCTGAGTCTCGTTAGTATTACCTCTGTATGACGTGATTTCGACACGGGCAGCCAATGACCAAGGTGTGGCTTAATAACGTGTAGTTTGTTTTGTATGCGTGTATCCCACTTGCTCTGCCAATATACTCTGAGGTTTCGTTTGAGAGATGGCTTAAGATCAAGGGCCGGGATTGATATGGGTGTAGGGGCAGTGCTTTTGTGGACGGATGCAGCGAGCTGATCCACCCTCACGTTGCCTTGAATCTCACGGTGCCCTGGCAGCCAGCACACTACAACATGTTGTTTGAGGGTGTAGAGTGTGCACAAAATGGAGTAAAGTGAGACAAGGACCGGGTTTTTTTGTTTTTTAAGACTATGCAGAGCCGTTACCACACTGAGGGAGTCTGTATAAATTACTGCTTTTTGTATTTGTAATTGTTTGATGTGTTTAGCTGCCACAAGTATCGCGTAAGCTTCCGCTGTGAAGATACTTGTGCGTGGATGTAGTGGACCAGCATCCGAAAAGGATGGGCCTACAGCAGCGTAGGACACAGAGGAGTTAGTCTTGGAGGCATCTGTGAAGAACTCAGGACGTGTGTATTTGTGTTGAAGTTCCAAAAAGTATGTTCGGATATGGGCAATAGGTGCATGTTTTTTAACTTCTAGGAAGGACACATCGCAGTCTATAGTCTGCCACTGCCACGGTGGCGGGTATGCTACAGGAGCCATTGTAACGTTTGCAGTGCTCACCCTCTTTCTACGTCGGGGCTTTCTGATAACATTGCCCGATTGCTGTTATCTTGCTGTTTTCTTTTCTTTCATGCCAACCTGCGATTGGCTGCGTAGCGCTTAAAAACGCGCCGCAAGGTGAATAAACTGGGATTGTCTTCCTGGCACTGCTTGAGTCGTCTCTTTCCTGGGCCGGCTGTCGTCCAGCCGCCGAATACGTAACACCATTAAACTGTGTTCAAGAACTGAGAAGGGCTGCCTCAACGAAGGCCGGTTTTGAAACAGAGTTGAGCTCGACAAATCATTAATTGTAGAGTATGAGGGGCGCTTCTTATCTGCTTTCACCTTAAGGAAATAAACAAAGGACATGTAAGTTCTCTGCAGATGTAGCGACCACTCATTTGACTCAACATAAAGGCTTTCTACGGGGCTAGTGCGAAAAGCACCCGTAGAAAGGCGGATGCCCAAATGGTGTACGTGGTCCAGCATCTTCAAGGCACTTTGAGTGGCAGACTGATAGACAACGGCCCCATAATCTAAGTGGGTGCGAATGAGGCTTCTATAGAGGTTCATGAGGCATTGCCTATCACTACCCCACGTAGTACGTGACAACACTTTTATAACATTCATGGCTTTTAAACATTTTGTTTCTAAATACTTGATGTACGATACGAAGGTCAACTTGTTGTCCAAGATTAAGCCTAAGAATTTATGCTCGGCTTTGATGGATAGACGTTGCCCGTTCAGTCGAATGTCAGGTTCCAAGTGCATGCCTCTCTTTCGAGAGAACAAAACACACGTGCTTTTTTGTGGGTTAAGTTGAAATCCGTTTCCATCTGCCCATTTGGAGACCTTATTTAAACCCAGCTGAACCTGCCGCTCACACATGGCCAAGTTGCATGACTTGAAGCCAAGCTGAACGTCGTCGACATATGTACAATAGAACATATTGCAGGGAATGGACTAGTGCAAAGAATTCATTTTGATAATAAAAAGTGTGCAACTAAGCACGCCACCTTGTGGCACGCCTGTTTCCTGGACAAATGTTTGGGAGAGCCCACTGCCCAGACGGACACGGAATGTCCGGTTTGATAGGTAACTTTCGATTATATGAAACATTCTTCCGCGCACACCAAGGTAGGACAGGTCTCTTAGAATTCCGAAACGCCATGTTGTATCATACGCCTTTTCGATATCGAGGAACACAGAGAGAAAATATTGTTTATGGACGAAGGCGTCTCTGATCTGTGCCTCGATACGAATAAGGTGGTCTGTGGTAGATCTACTTTCTCGAAACCCGCACTGAAATGGGTCGAGCAAATTGTTTGTTTCAAGGATATGTACAAGTCGGCAGTTTATCATTTTTTCGAATACTTTGCACAAGCAGCTTGTAAGTGCAATGGGCCTATAACTTGAAGCTAAAGAAGGGTCCTTGCCCTCTTTAGAAATGGGAATAATAATAGCCTCTTTCCAGGAGGTAGGGATAGTGCCAGAAAACCAGATAGCATTACACAAACAAAGTAGGGTTTTTCGTGTTTCGGCTGGTAGGTTTTTTAACATTTCATACACCACACGGTCAGAACCTGGGGCAGAAGTACTGCAGGAGTTTAGGGATGTTCGGAGCTCCGCTAGACTGAAAGCTTGGTTATATGCCTCGTATCTAGTGGATTTGTATTCGAGTGTCTGTTTTTCTATTCTTGTTCTGTATTTTTCGAAAGTGTCAGTATAGTGGGACGAGCTGGATACCCATTCAAAATGTGCCCCGAGGAAATTTGCCTGATCTTCCAAGGTATCACCTTGAGTGTTTACGAGTGGGAGTGAGTGTACTTGTTTCCCTGCTATCCTACCGACCATGTTCCAGACTTTGGCCTCTTGTGTGTATGACTTTATCCCTGACAAAAACTTCTGCCAGCTTTCTCTTCTGGCCTGCCGACGCGTTCTCCTAGCTTGAGACTTTATTTTCTTGAACGTGTCAAGATTTTCGGCTGTCGGTGAGTTCCGAAGCAGCCTCCAAGCTCTGTTTTGCTGTTTGCGCGCGTTTCGGCATTCAGAGTTCCACCATGGCACACGCCGTTTTCCAGGGTGTCCATTTGTTTGTGGGATGCATTTTGTTGCAGCATCAATCAAAAACGCTGTGAAGAAGTTGACAGCAACATCAATTTTCAAAGTACATATGTCATTCCAACCTAGACGAGCGATAGTATAAAACTGTTCCCAGTCGGCTCTGTTTATGAGCCACTTGGGAACACGTGGTGGACACTCAGTTACTGTATTTGTGCTCAAAACTACGGGGAAGTGGTCACTTCCGTACAGATTACTGACGACTTTCCACTGGAGTAGAGACACAAGGGATGGAGATACTATGCTTAGGTCTATGGAGGAGTAGGTGTTATTGGAGAGATTATAATAGGTTGGTTCTTTTCGGTTTAGGATACACGCGCTCGACGAGAGAAGGAACTGTTCGATCAGTCGACCTCGCGCGTCATACCGAGAGTCACCCCATAGCCTTCTATGCGCAGTAAAGTCTCCAAGGAGAACATAAGGTTCCACAAGTTCATCAATTAAAAAGTGTAAATCACGTTTTTGCAGCTGATAGCTAGGAGGAATGTAAATAGTGCAGATTGTGATCAGTTTATCAAAAAGAACCGCTCGAACAGCCACTGCCTCAAGGGGTGTTTGGAGTTGTAAGTGTGTGCTGTTGCGAATCCCACCGCTGATCACCAGTTGTTGTGATCCCGGGGTGCTGTGGTAGCGTGGTGTAGCTTCGGGTTGAGGAAACGAGCGCTTACAAGATGGGAATACGAAAAACAAACAGGTTTATGGCACTATTTACAACTATTTACAGCATGAGGTTAAGAGTTCACAAACCACGAACGTGGTGGTTGAACCGCTACACAGTTCAGAGCCTTCACAATCTACGAACGTGGTGGTTGAACCTTTACTTGGTTCAGAGCGAGGTCCTGCACTCTGCGGCGCCGTTATAAGCCCTGTCGGGCTCCTCCTTCTTCAGTGGAACACCAATCACACACACACACACAACAGGTGAGGGGTACGAGCATGCACGGCGCACGTGAACATCCAATTTTGAGTCGAGATCACTGCACTGAAAGGTGGCGCCAGAGGGGCTCATGCTCGTCGGGTATGTCACTGGTCGAGGGGTCCCAAGCTTCGGACAGCAGACATCAAACGGTCCGCCAATCTGTCCGCTCAATTAGCAGAGCACTTTGCGGCGGTGGTCGCCGTTTCTTCAAAGGAAGACGCTGTCTTTGTTGTCCCCTCTGGAACGGCTTACAGCTTCGTGGCGACATGACGTCTCATCCGCCGGCTAGCAGGGACAATACCTGGCGGGCATAGGCCACCGACCAGCCGGTTACCTCTTTGAGGATTAAAAGAGCGCCGCTCCCCCGTCAGCTCTCGACGCTGGTTCCAAGAAAACCGGGGTTCTAGGCGTGGGAACGCGGCCCAGCTACGCTTCTCAGCGACAGCATGGCGCCTACTGATGGCGGTCATAACAGCTTCCCCCTCGCCAGATGAGTCACGGAGGGTCGCGGTCAACACTGCTGCTCGCAGGGACGACGAAAGGGTCAGTAGTTGAATGCCAGGAACTGGCCTTCGCTTGTGGCATGGTCCGGGTGATTGCCGAATCTTCGACACCGTTTCTGAAACTGGACCACATGCACAAGCAAGCACTCGGCACCCTTCGAACAAACCAAGCCTAAAGAGGGATGGCAAACCAATTTTAATTACTAGCTTTAACAAAAAGCTCACACTCAAAACTCTCAGGACTCACTTGCGCTGAGAAACCAAACGTGCTACCTTACAAATTTACATAATAAGATGCACGACAAAAAAACTAAATATCAATTTTGTTACATAAAGAGCACCCCAGAATAGCTTAGAAAGAGCGGCTGAGCGCGTCAGCGTTTCCATTCCATTTGCCCTTTTTTACGTAATGTCAAAATGATATTTTTTTAAGAATCAAGCTCCGCCTCACAAGGCGACTGTTCTTCGATGTCACGGTTTGCAGCCAAGGGGACAATGGTCTGTATCTACTTTAAATTTAGCACCTCCGAGACAACGCTGCAACTGATCAATAGCCTACACAAGGCAAGCGCATTCCTTTCCTGAAGCGCAGTACGTTATCTCACGAGAGTCCAAATTCTGGCTCAAGTAAAGCACAGCTTTGCCTGTTACCACTGTCGTCCTGACATAGAACGGCACCTAGGCCTCGATCTCTCACCTAACACCGAACCGTTAATTCTCGGTAGTCAACAGAAGCTTTCAAAACCGGATGACGATCAGTATTGCCTCTTCACTTAAGAAGGCTGCCTCCTCCTTTTAAACACTGACTACTTTCATCGGTTCTGTCCCGCTGAGAGCTTCAGTCAGGAACTCGGATTCAGTGAGCGGTAATTTTGTTCGAACGTCCGTCTTTGTTTACGGCCGCCCATAATTGTCTACCACTGAGACATAAAGCTCTCTAGCTTTTCTGAATCTTTGGCCTACACTGTGGCCAAAATACTCCTAATTTGCTCAGAATTAAGAAAGCTTACTGTTTCGCTCATATGATCACTTGACCAATCGCTCTTCAAAATATAGCCAACAAAACATTGCTTTTTAAAAGGCTCATTTGGTTAAAGAAAAAAAAAGACACTGAGCTCTCCTGAGCTTTTTAATTACTACTCTCATTCCTACAGCGTTGCAAGAAACACGGCACTACTAATCAAAACGCTTAATCCTTCGCAGTTTGTCTAACGACTTATTTTTACGTTACGTTGTAACACACAGTGAACGACATAAAAGTAATCCTAGGTGCAATACTCAACAAAAGCACCTCACAACAATTAATGCTAAAACCATGCACCAATTGTTCTCAATTCTCATAGCGCGCAACGACAGCTCCACCGTGTCGCGCCAAATTCAAGCAATTTCCAAATTATTCGGCCTATGGTAACTTCTTCCCCAAATGCTCATTCACGACAAATCCACATGACAGTGAAGGCATACGACATTACCCTCAGCCTTTGAAAATACTAGAAAAATAACAATTTTCCAGTTTTTACCTTCGGTACATATTAGCCCTAATGATTAAAGCAAATCGATGTTAACTTTCAGCCTTCGGTTCGGCGGTTTTCCTTCTGAAAAATTTACACCGCATTACGTTACTTACAAAATTAAAAGTACTGAAATTACACCTACAAAGTAAAACTAAGTAACCATACGAAATAAGCATGTGTTACTCAATCTGACCACCCCCTTTTCTTAACTAGATTCACTTGAATCGCACACGATGGGGTCGTGGTCCCGGCAGTTTTCGAGCACGCCAGAAGCTACAAAATGCACAAACTCTAAGCAGTGCACGGCCGTCACACCTCATTTTCCACTTCGTCCTGTTCCCCTAAGGAATTTGAAAAGGACGCCAGAAGCTGGGAGGGAACCTGTGCCATTTTCTCTTTGTATTCACCCCTGCGCGGTATTTAGCCACTCTGCCCTTTCGACTTATACCCTTCGGGAAAAGCCACTTTTCCGAAGTCGTCGAACTGAACCGCGCACTTCGTTTGGGTGACGTCCCTCTTTTTCCCCCTCCACACCTGGCTCGCCGCCTGTGCCTCCATGAATGCCACAATTGACGTTTCCTGGAACGGATTAACGGCCTACCCTCTCGTCTTTCTTGTGACTGAGTGGGGCCTGGCTTAGGCCTACGCAGTGCAGTGCGCTTCCGCTTCTTTCGTTTTTGGCGATGTTTGAAAACCACCTCGATAATAGGGCTGCACTGCTGAAGCATGGCGTTCTCGCTCTCACCGGCCACTGCGCTATCCATGCCTACATTTGAAAATTTCGAGACGTCCTCTTGAGGCATGGGGATGGTTTCCAGCTCCTTACTGAGCCCATTAGGGCTGCTGGCACACACCTCATCCTCGCAGGGACCGTCTTTTGATACTTTCTCTACCTCGAGACCGGCCAAGGCCTCGTTCTCTACATCATTTACATTGATGCATTCGAGAATATGCGGGTCCTTTTCTTGCGCGATCCCTGGTCCTGGCGCCTCCTGACGCACCTCAACTTCCAGCGCTTTGTGACGCGCCTCACTTTCAGACTCCGGTGCGAGTCTTTCTTTCTTTTTGCTAACAGAAGTTCCGAATCTTCTGATCAGCTCTGCTTTGATAACTTCATAGTTGTTCGCGTGCTGCTCACTGAGTCGCGCAACAACATCCGCTGCCTCGCAGGGCAGAACCGTGCGTAGCTTCTGAGACCAGGTGTCTCGCTCACAGTTCAGTTGACTACACTTTCGTTCAAACAGTCTAACATACAGGCCCATATCCCATGATACTTCTTATGGCTGCATGTACCTAGACATCTCGAACACTGCCTCATTTTTGAGAAGTACTCCTTGTTGGGGTCCCAACCTCATACTCAACTCATAGTCTTGTTTGAAAAACTTTCTCTTGAGGCCTTCTCTTTCGTCTCTACTCTTTCCTTCCATTTGAGCTGCTCTTAGTTTTCTTTCGATGATGAGGTTTATTTATTATTTTATTTATTTTTTTATTTATTACATACTGCAGTTCGTAGACCAAGCAGGAGGGGCACAAAAAGGGAGCATAGCGAAAAAAGCGTACAAGTTATACAGCAAGTTAGAATACACAAAGCCACTGAAAAACAAGTCATACTGAATAGGATGCTTCGTTATACATATCTAGAAAAAAAGCGAAGAAACTTCTAGAAACAGTTTCAAGCACAAAAAAGTAAAGCTACACAGTTTAAACAATAAGATTAGGTGATCTAGCATTGAAATATCAACAGTGTTGGTTACACAAAAGATGCATGTAGTTTTCAAAGTCGGGAATGCCACGTTCAGGAAAAACATTTGAAGGCAGTGCTTAGGTCCCATTCTTCACTTAGTTCCTCATGATCAGCCCCCAAATCATTAATCGCTTGAATGATTATGGGTTTTCGTGCCAAACCCTTTGTATCGATCCCCAATTTCTCACACAACAGCAACAAGTCTGACTTCTGCAGCTCCCGTAAGTCCATGATCGTACTGAGTGCTCGCTACTTCCAAAATAACTTTCCGAAACGGCAAAACTGAGTCTTTCGGCAAAGTTAACTACCAGTTCTAAAATTTAACCCTCTTTTAAAACCTGGTTCACTCAAAGGAAAAGCCAAGCACTCACCAATACGTGATCCATGTTTCGAGCCAGCTGCTTCTCCTGGGCCGACTGTTGTTGTCACTGGTAGCTTCGAATCCCACCGCTGCCACCAGTTGTTGCGGATCCCGGGGTTCTGAGTCGTATCCCACCGCTGCCACCAGTTGTTGCGAATCCCACCGCTGATCACCAGTTGTTGTAATCCCGGGGTGCTGTGGTAGCATGGTGTAGCTTCGGGTTGAGGAAACGAGCGCTTACAAGATGGGGATACGAAAAACAAACAGGTTTATGCACTATTTACAACTATTTACAGCATGAGGTTAAGAGTTCACAAACCACGAATGTGGTGGTTGAACCGCTACACAGTTCAGAGCCTTCACAAACTACGAACGTGGTGGTTGAACCTTTACTTGGTTCAGAGCGACGTCCTGCACTCTGCGGCGCCGTTATAAGCCCTGTCGTGCTCCTCCTTCTTCAGTGAAACACCAATCACACACACACACACACAACGGGTGAGGGGTACGAGCATGCACGGCGCACGTGAACATCCAATTTTGAGTCGAGATCACTGCACTGAAAGGTGGCGCCAGAGGGGCTCTTGCTCGTCGGGTATGTCGCTGGTAGAGGGGTCCCAAGCTTCGGACAGCAGACATCAAACGGTCCGCCAATCTGTCCGCTCAATTAGCAGGGCACTTTGCGGCGGTGGTCGCCGTTTCTTCAAAGGAAGACGCTGTCTTTGTTGTCCCCTCTGGAACGGCTTACAGCTTCGTGGCGACATGACGTCTCATCCGCCGGCTAGAAGGGACAATACCTGGCGGGCATAGGCCGCCGACCAGTCGGTTACCTCTTTGAGGATTAAAAGAGCGCCGCTCCCCCGTCAGGTCTCGACGCCGGTTCCAAGAAAACCGGGGTTCCAGGTTTGCACCAACTGCACTTTTGTGCAGTTGGTGCAAGCTTTACTCGAATATGCGCAAAAAGGCACAAGAAGATGACACTGTACCTAAATGGCACAAATGCAGCTCCACTGTTCTTTCCGATGTCATACAATTGAAAACATTTTGGTTCAAAATCACTAGCAACATGATTGACCAGAGCGAATGTTATACGAAATATGTCCTCCCACCGTGAGGCAGTCCCTGGCTGCAATGCTGGCCGGGACTGGCTGACGCCGGATCCTTTGTGGGCTGGGCCTGCTCAGGGGGGCTCCACAGGCGCCTCATCTTGCCACTGCTCTCCACCTGGCCTCAAGCTTTCGCTTCTCAGCGACGTGCTCCTGCGAGACCTGTCGAGCATGCCTTCGCAGGAAAGAGCGAGGCGGCTCGCTTTTTGCATGAGCCTGGTTCACCGCTGGAGTCAAGGCTGCTTGAGCGTTCACTGGGGCTGGGCTGTGAGAAATTAATGTGCACGTTTCTCTCTTTCTGCCTAACTTAAATTTGAGCAAGTAGAACTGCAATGCCAGAATTTTGCTCTTTACAAACAGGCTCTCTCTCTTCCACTATGTCAGCTTACTGAAAGAAATGACAAGTTTAAGCTTCAACCCTGGTAAATAATCAGCTTTGCAGAAGTACAGACATCACATTTTCAGGAAAGGACAAGTTCGGCACAAATGTTCTACCAAGGTAGATAAATCTCGATGGCTGGGTGGGTGTAAATAAATGCATGCAGTTTCCTGGCACACTTTCTTTGTGTTTCATCAGTTCCAGTTTGCTCTTTAGATGCCAAAGTGAGCCCAGTGCTCTGATGCATCTGAATTTTCTTTCTCTTCACTATTGGTCCACAACAAAAACTGCCATGATGTAGGGCCGCACCGAAAATATTTTCTTTGTAGAAGTGCACAAGTATATGAAATACTTTTCCAACAGTTTTTGCTACGCTGTTCGACTGGCACTAGAATTGTACTATTCGAAGTATTTGAAGTACAGTCGAGCCCGCTTATAGTGAGCCTGAGCGTGACGTGGCATCCGTTCGCTGTATTCCGAAGTTCATAGTAATTGAAACAAAGCTTTAAAAAAAAGTTGCGAGTGAAAACACAAACTTTTCAGTTCAAAAAGTCCGTGATGCACGTGTTTCGAAGAACAGAAGCGATAAGGGCGGTCTCGAGTTCATTAAAAACGGCAGGTTACTTGTTCGCCGAGACCCGTGACATAAGCTGCATGAGGCACTGGCTCCAAAGTTCAGTCGTTCTCGCAATCCGATTCCTCCAAATCGCTCTCGCCACGTACTTCATTCACAATGCCCCAACCTGTTCACGGTTTCGCAGTGTCGGCATCATCATTGGCTGTAATTAAACCATCACAACAGATGTCCCACCCGCTCTCGCAAGTCGGAAAATGCTAGAGGGAGCTGATTTATGTGGTCGTCTAAACATCGGCTCCTGCTTGTTCACCTTTTTTTTTCTGTTAAAGTTAGCTATGTGTTTGATGCCTTTTCCTCCAGTCAACGCCCAAAGTCTTGAAGACAACGTGTAAACAATTTTGTCACGAGGATAGATTTTTTACCGAATTTTGAAGGACTTTCTTGTTAGACCACACTGTGGCTTGCTAGGCCTAAGGTTAGGTTTAGCTAAGCCTAACGCAAAGCTCAGCGCATTTCAGCTATCAAGATAGCTATGCAAGTCACTGTGCAAGGGAGGACATTTCTCCCGAAGAGTTTCGGTGTTCTGAATGAACAACGGTGCTTTGTAAGCGTAAGTCAACTAAAGCACCCGTGGCGGGCGTTGAAGTTCAAGGCCCACCATACGGCAAGGACACTGACACCCGATCTGCCGCCAACGTGTAGAAATGCCTACCCAAAGCGTCAAGGCTGCATCATCTACCCAGGAAGCATTTTCAAATCATTGTTAGGCCTTGGGAAGGCCTGAACGTCAACAGTACCCGTAACGTCCGGATTTCTCAAGCCCTCTCGCCAGCGGCGCGTTTCTCCGCTGCGGATATCGCAGAATTCATCGTTTGTCCTAACGCTGTGCAGAAGATTGTTGTGATTAGTACGCCATCGCAAGCCAACGCTAAGGCCTACGCAAGTCTAGAGGCCATCACCATTAATAACGCAGGGTATGAGGTTAGCTCTTACATTGCTGCGCCCGACAATACATACAAGGACATCATCAGAAACATCGATATGGAAATTGACGACGAAGAGCTCAGAAGACTTCTTATTCAACCGAGGAATCTGTTCTCGAAGTGCGGCGAATCAAGATTTCTACCACAATCGTTATCCTCTTTCAAGGACTTCGTGTCCCAAATTGCGTCATGTGTTGTTCCAGCATAGTCTAGTGCACCCTCTACCGACGGCAGACGGATGATACGACACCTGTGGTAGACTGGGCCACAGTGCTGACGTGTGTCCCACTCCAGGAAATGTTATCTGTCGAGGTTGTGGAATCACCTCCCCTGGCGACCAGCACGTTTGCTCACCGAAGTGCGCCTTCTGTGGAGGGCCTCATCCAACGGCCGACAGAACCTGTACACAAAGATTCGGGATACCTTAAATTGTCAGACAGCGCAGAGGAGAGAGACGCGACTTTGCCAAGAACTTCCCACCGATACATGAGCTGTCCGAATCGGCCAACAAGTCCAGGTCCCAGTGCAGGAGCTCGAGGGGGCGCTCCCAATACAGGAGTGGTCCTTGATCCACAAGCATTTCCCAGTCCCGGAGCTGTTCCCGATCACGGGGCCTAGCCGTCAGCATTCGGGTGCCTGCTGCTATAGCAACCGAGTGGGCTGATCGCGTCAAAAGATCCCAGAAACAGGTGATGGGGGTCATGCTGCCAGAGCAGAACAATGATAGAATTATTCAGCTGGGAAGAGAGAACGCTGCACTAATGGAGGCGACCACGCAATTTAGAGTCGAGATAGTCGCACTTAAAAATGTTAGTCGCACTTAAGAACGCTAAGAGTGAGGCTCCACAACCTCCTCAGGTCACTAGACTCGAAACGCCCATTGAAACACCTATGGATTGATTGATGTGGCGTTTAACATCCCAAAACCACCATATAAATATGAGACGCTGTAGTGGAAGGCTCCAGAAATTTCGACCACCTGGGGTTCTTTAACGTGCACCCAAATCTGAGAACAAGGGCCTACAACATTTCTGTCTCCATCGAAAATGCAGCCGCTGCAGCCGGGATTCGATCCCGCGACGCGCGGGCCAGCAGCCGAGTACCTTAGCCACTAGACCACCGTAGCGGGGGAACGCCTATGGAAGCGCCCTTGGAAACGCCTATAGCAACGGCCATGAAAACGCCCGTAGAAAAACCCGCGTAGACGCGCGTTGAAACACCCATGAAAGTGCAGTGTACTGTTGTCCAGCCAAAAAGAGGGCTTTGACGAGGCCCGCACTTCATGAGGAACTGCATAGTTTTAAAACGGAGATCACAGACATGTTCCAGACACTTAGCCAAACAGTCGCATTGGTTCATGTTAAGGTCGATACCTTAGCGGACAAATTCAGTGCACTGGATGCTAAGGTCAATACGTTGGATGCTAACTTCTGTGCGTTGGATGCTAAGGTCAACGTGCTCGAACGCAGGCGCATATTTTCGAGCCTAACCATGGCGCGTCCGCCTAAAGAGTTCAGGATATGGCAATGTAACTGATGGGGGTTTACCTGCAAGAAGGCAGTTCTTCAGCAGTTCATTCGTTCTCACTTTGAAAAGCCGCACGTCATTTCACTTCAGGCGACACTTTCGGATTCTGTCATGCTGCTGGTTTACACATCTTGCGCACTTCATGGAGACAGACGAAGGAACATTTGCATGTTCGTATCTAAGGGATACACCAATATCTCGCATGATCTTTCAATGAACATTAGTGAGGTGAAACACTTATTGGTGGAAATTATTCGGGGGGGGGAGTCATTTCAACAGTAGTGTTTTCATTCTGCATATATATAGTTCACCAAATGACTCGAGACAAAAGTTTGTGGCACTCTTGAGTAGGGCTGTCGGCAGGTCTGGTATCTCCCCGCTTGTGGTTGCGGGTGATTTAAACACTCTTCATCAGGCTTAGGGTTATCTGCGGTCATCCCGTCAAAGTGAGGATTTGTGGCAAGCAGCGGCGAACTTATACCTCACCCTGGCCACGGACCCAGCATTTCCGACCAGTATGTGTAACTCCTGCACGAGGGACTTCACGCCAGATCCTACCTTTGTTAAAAATGATGAATCTTCTACTTGGCACGAATTGTACGTGGATCTGGGTAGTGACCATAATGTCCTAGCTACACATATCAGCGTAAAGGGCAAGCCCGTGAGGGAGTTTAGTTTCACAGATTAGGATTACTTCCGGCATATCAGAAAAAAATGCGCGCAAGTTGGAGACTCAACCCCTAGCCTGGATCAATGGGCCTAACAGCTCAAGCGAGACGTTGGTGAGGTGACAAAAAAGATACACACGAATTTGAAAAAGGATAGCATGGACAGTTGCCTTGCGCACCTCCTAGAGGTCAAGAAATCATTACTCAATAAGTGGAAGGGGCAGAGGCTCAATCGTCGGCTTCGCGAGAAAATTGCAAAACTTAACTGAATTACCAAAGACCACTGCCAGACGCTCTCTAGGCAGCAGTGGGATGAGGTGTGCAATTCTGTTGATGGCCAATTGAGAATAGGAGAGAAATGAATTCGCTAAAGCACCTTTTGACAAGTCAAATTCGAAGAGTAATCAAAGGCAAGCCATTGCTAAACTCATACACGCTGCCAGACAGTTTGATTCAGAAGACGCTATACCAGATGGTTTGGCTCGCAGATATTTACCAATTGGCTCCTCAAGCTGTTCCGACTACTCGCCTTACACTTGACCTCCATGCACTGAGCTCGGAGAGCCCTTGACCACCAGCGACGCTTGGGAAGTTCTTCAAAACCTTAATGGACGATCAGCTCCGGGGCCTGCTCAAACATCAAATCAGACATCAAGCTGCTCAAACATCAAATCATAGACGTGAACACAAGGGACGTAACAGGCATCCTGGGTCTTGACTTGGAAAAAGCGTTTGACAACATCTCTCACACGCACATCTTTAACTCCGTTTCGGAGCTTGGACTGGGTGAAGCCTTTCACAGATACATCGGCTTTTTTTCGAATCCAGAAAGGCCACGTTCAATATCGGAGACCTTATAAAATCGACCCTATAAATCTGGCGATCGTCATCATCCAAGCTGCTACCTTCAAGGCAGTCATCTGCGAGCTGTTCAACAACAGAATTGATGACTCTGCCTTCCCCATACTCAGCAACAAATTTTACTGGCATTGAAGCGAAGGCTACAGAGCCAAATAATATGCATCTTATCGCAAGTGAACGTAGTTCAGCAAAAGTACACACATTTTCAAAGTGAAATATAGAAGTTCCTCTTTTATTTTTCATGTGGAACTGTTCAAAACTGGATGCAGTGCACAGCAACAAGACAGTTGTATTTATTTACCTTAACGGGGTTTTCGACACGTGAGAAAGCCCTGTATTTATTTTATTTATTTATTTATTCTTATTTAAATACCTTAAGAGCCCAGAGGGCATTACATAAGGGGGGATATATACAAGAGGTTACTATAGCATCAGTAAAACAACATGTCAGGGAGTAATACTAGTAATCAAACTGACCGATAGCCCAAACAACATTACTAATAACACAATAAGCAAAAAACACAGTAAGCAGCTCACCATAACAGGAAACATATTTCAAGAAATAGCAATAAACATTCTCTAAGCATGCGTTACACATTAAATGTCAATGGTGGTTACAAATTATTGTCAACTTCTAAGCAAGTTGGTACTGCAGACTGGAAAAGGGAGGGTTCTGTAATAGCTACGATGTTTGAGGGCAGCGCGTTCCACTCGGATAACAGCAGAGGTGAAAATTGGTATTTCTTAGTGCGTGAATATATTGGATTGACCTTATGTGCATGACCAACGCGATCAGAAACGTAGGGAGCAGGGTGAATGAATGATCGGGAAAATGACGAGTCACTATGATATAAGCTATGGAAAAAACATAGGAGGGACAACTTTCTGCGCGTGGCAAGCAATGGAAGGTTCAGAGAACGCTTAAGACATGTTACGCTTTGGTGGCGAGAATGACAGGAGGTGATAAACCGAGCTGCTTTATTTTGTACCGATTCTAGCATATCAGATAACATTGCCGTGTGTGGATGCCAGATGGTTGACGCATACTCTAGTGAAGGCCTGATCAGAGCTTGATATGCGTGAAGTTTAGTTTTCAAGTTTGCGCATCTGAGGCAGGCGTTTCAAAAGACCGAGTTTTTTTGATGATTTGCTGGTGATGTATTCAATGTGACTGTTCCAGGTTAGGTCGGAACTAAAGAAAATGCCGAGGTATTTTGTGGATGAAACGGTCTCAATTACGGTGCTATTGACTATGTATCTGACGGATGATGAGGGGTTGGCTACGGAAGTAAATCTAATATGTTTGGTTTTTTCAGCGTTGATGTGCATCTGCCACAAGTTGCACCACTCTGTGAGTTTTAACAAATCTGACTGTAGGATGCTACTGTCATTCGGTTCGGTAATCTCCTTATATATAACGCAATCATCTGCGAATAGGCGTAGAGAAGAAACAATATTAGATTCAATGTCATTGATGTAGACCAAAAATAATAATGGTCCGAGCACGGAGCCCTGGGGGACACCGGATTTTACCATGCACTTTCTGGAAATTATGTGGTTAAGTTTAACCGATTGCGACTGGTTACAGAGGAACTCTTGAATCCATTGGATTGTTTTCTGATCAAGCTGGAGGTTACGGACTTTAGTTATTATTCGGCTATGTTGGACGCGATCAAAAGCCTTTGAAAGGTCTATAAAAATAGCATCTGTAGGAGCAGAGCTATGCATGGATTTGTGCAATTCTGTCAACAATTCGAATAGTTGGGTGTTGCAAGAGCGTTTTTCCCGAAAGCCGTGTTGGTTTGGGATGAGGATGTTTCTGTTCAAGTGAGATATAATTTTCGAGTAAATGATATGTTCTAATAGCTTGCAAGATATACAGGTTAGAGAGATTGGACGGTAGTTGTTCGGACTTGACTTTTGGCCGGATTTGTATATGGGTTTAACAAAGGCATATTTCCAGTCTTCCGGTACACAGCCCGTGTCAGGCGACTGCTGAAAGATCAGCGACAATAAATACGCTGATCTGTGGAAGGTTAATTTTAGGAGTTTGGCACTAATTCAGTCAGGCCCCGGGCTAGTCTTGCGAGAAAGGCGTTGTACAGCTTGTGCGACACCATTTTCAGTTATTGTAATTGAAGAAAAAGGGTCGTGAATGGTAGGTTTTAACAGTGCCAGTGAGTCTAGTGGAAGTTCTTCCGTGAACACAGATGCAAAAAATTCGTTGAAGCATTCAGCACTTTCCTCTGGCGACAACGCTTTGCCTTGATCACTCAGTAGAGTTGGCTCAGAAGGGTAGGCTGTAGGGTTCACCACGCGCCCGAATTTCTGGGGGTCAGTTTTCAAAAGGTTAGGTAAGGTGCAGTTAAAATATTTTTCCTTGGCCTCTTTTATTGAGGCCTCAGCTTGTTTTGAAAGATTTTTATAATTAAGCCAATCTTCCGGAGTATTAGTTCGTGTAGCCCTTTTAAAAGCTCGTTTCTTCCTATTTAGGCATCTTTTTACATCGCATGTGAACCACGGGTCATTTGTTTTGGTGCTGATTGTTAGTTTCGGGACGCAGCATTCTTCTATTTTTTTTAGTGTGTCACGGAATTGAAGCCAATTTTCGTTTGCATCGCCATGTTCAAAACTTGCCTCAAATATTGGTATAAAATCATCTAACATATGGTTCATTTTATCGATGTCAGCACATGCGTAATTCAATAACTGCTTAGTTACCTTTGATTTGTCGGCGCGTGGTAGGTATAGTGAACAATGGACAACTCTGTGGTCGCTAATTTCTTCAAGCACGTGGATAAGAGCTTCCTGGGAATTATTAGTGAAAAGTAAATCTAAAATGTTATCGCCACGTGTAGGTTCTGTTATTATCTGGGTCATGAGGTGGCCAAATGTAGAAAACGCAAGCATTCGTGACGGTGGGAGCTGTTACTGCTGACAGAAGAAGATGCCCAATCTATGCCTGGGTAGTTAAAGTCGCCGCCGAGAATAAGAACAGAATTTGGATAATGGGCATGCACATACTCGAGCGAATCATTCAGCAAGTCGACGAACTCTGGACCGCTATCGGGGGGTCGGTAGCAGGCACCGATAATTATGGTGGTGTGAGCTGACTGCGCAGTAACCCAAATTGCTTCGATGGACGAGTCGTAAGTGATATCTGACGGTTGGAATTCTTGTTTAACAGCTATAATTACTCCTCCTCCTTTAGATACCGATCTGTCTTGGCGAAAAACTGTAAACTGTGCAGGAAAGTTAAGTTCAGAGTTCGAAATGTCGGCCGACAGCCACGTTTCCGTACCGATCAAAATGTCGGCGGAACATGTGTACAAGAAGGAATTTACGGTGTCTAGCTTATTTAAAATGCTCCTAAAATTTATTAGGAGCAACGTTACTTCAGATTTGTAGGTGGAGTTTCGATTAGAAGAGGTAGTTTGTCAATCAGCGAGAGGTTGGTGCGGAGAGACTTCATTAAGAGAACTACCTTGGGGTTTCATTGCATGGGGCGTGAATTCCTGTCTGGGAGTTTTTTGACAACGCTATCAGTGACGAAGTTGTATCGAAAAACGCGGTCCCAAATGTACAAACAGTTAAAGCGAACCGAATAACGCTCGCTTCCTTTGCGCTTAAGCTTTGCAAAATCCCTCAACCGTTTACGGGCCATCTGCACCTTCGGCGAGAAATCTTCGTCAATCCAAACCTTGGGAAACGCTACGTTTTTCAGTTTCGGGGCATTGCGCAAGACCTCGGTTTTGGACTTAAAGTTTAGAAATTTGATTATAATGGGTCAATCAAAATGCGGGCGTCGCTTACCGACGCGATGGGCGCGTTCAATGTCACCAACTTGTAACTCAAGGTGCGCGGAAAAAAATTCTTTAACAATTTTTTCTGTTTCCTCGTAGTCGTCTTTGTCGGTCTCAAGAAGGCCTTTAACGATGAGGTTGTTCCGCCTCATCCTGTTATTTATATCGTCTACTACATCAACGAGATCTTCATTTACTTTTGATATGCTTGATTTTACTTCACGTACTGAATCACCTACATCTTCGCACTTTGACTCAATTTGCGACATCTTTTGCAGACCTGTCTCAATTTCATGAATTTTAGCATTAATGCCTGCGATGTTTTGTTTTATTTCTGTCAGTGTAGCTGTAGTTTCTTCATGAAAATCTTTCATCAAAGCTAGAACGTCATCAATCTTCGGACCAGGGTTCACTTCCACGTCACCAGCACAGAGTAGGAGCAAAGAAAGGCACGTGCTCACCAACAAAACACATGGTCTCGGGCTAGCAAAGCGGAACAAGTTAGACGCGCTATTGAAGCGAGCTCTAGGGTAACTTGTGTTCTTACGACAAGACACAAACGACCGGATGCGTGCCCGGTATGTAGACACGTCAACACCCATACTAGTGCTCAGGATACAGAACACAACAAGGAATAGTGGGGATCAGCGGCCAGCAGTATGCAAAAATACAGTTCTGTAAAGAGGGCAAGGCTAAATGCCTACCTAGAACAATCAAAACGAGGACTTAGCCATGGCTGCTGCAGGCCACAAATCCCAAGAAAGAGCTGTGGGCAGCGTCTTTATGTAGTGTCCGGTGGCGCTACATTCGTTATGACGTCAGCGGGAGGATGATGTCGTTCTTGAGTGGTGACGGTGCAGAAAGGATGAATCAGTGCCAATTTTCGGTGACGGTGTGCGACCAAGCAGCATAAGGAACACGAGGCAGGAACCTAGAACAATCAAAACGAGGACTTAGCCATGGCTGCTGCAGGCCGCAAATCCCGTCTTTTTACGTATCGTCCTCTTTTTACGTATACCTCAAACACGAAGTGGCGCCTGAGTCTGCGTATACATCAAACACTGATGGTGTGCCTCCTGCCGCTTTTCATCGAGATTACGAGATGCATTACGAGATGCGCGTTAAATTGAACTACTTCACGTAGGGCTACATGGGCAGAAATCGCCACCCCCGTAGCATTCCTTTCAGGACAAGAAAAGTTTTTGCTGAGTATAGTCGCCTCTTTCCTGATATGGTGCATGTATGGCTTCGTAGTTGTGAACACTCCACAAACGTGTTCAAGAGCGCCACAAACAACAAACAAGGACTTAGTACGCACTCGGTGATGTTGCCTCCAGAAATGCGTGTGTCACATGAGCCTGCCTGCGTCCGTCCAATCGTCCGTGCAATCGTCTGTCTGTCTGTCTGTCTGTCTGTCTGTCTGTCCGTCCATCTGTCCGTCCGTCTGTCCGTCCGTCCATGTGTCCGTTCGTCCATCTGTCTGTCTGTCTGTCTGTCGGTCCGTCCGTCCATACGTCCGTTCGTTCATCTGTATGTCTGTCTGTCCGTCCGTCCATGTGTCTGTCCGTTCGTCCGTCTGTCTGTCTGTGTCTGTCTGTCTGTCCATGTGTCCGTTCGTCCATCTGTCTGTCTGTCTGTCTGTCTCTCTGTCTGTCCGTCCGTCCGTCCGTCCGTCCGTCCATGTGTCCATTCGTCCATCTGTCTGTCCGTCCATCTATCTGTCTGTCTGTGTATGTCTGTGTCTGTCTGTGTTTGTCTGTGTCTGTCCGTGCATCTGTCTGTCTGTCCATCCATCTGCCTCTCTGATTGTCTGTCCGTGTGTCTGTCTGCCTGTCTACGACAACGGACATGGACAGACAGACGGGGTGGCTACAACAACGGAGGGAGGAGTGAATCGCAGCATAAGTGCATGAGGCCCGCTGCGATGCCATGTTCTCAAAGTATTCGGATAGTGAAAGGTGCAAAGCACTTACATTTAAATCGTATCCTTGCCACCTCGCAACTATTTAAATCCATCCGTTTTGGACGGTTCTTCAGACCGTTCCTTCTCCTCCGCATGAGAAACGGACGAAAACTGACGCGTGACCCCTTGGCGCACGTGACACAGAAGGTCACGGCATTCGTCACGGCTCAAATGGGCCAATCCCATGCGACTCGATGAAGCGAAACGCCTCTGTCCGTCACGTGACAGAGCGCCACGGCATTTCCCACGGCTCAATTGTGCCAATCACGAGTGGCTCGATAGAATGGACCGCCTCCGTCCGGATTTGGAACGCGTATAAAATTGCACCACTAGTTCACGCTGTGCATGAAAGATGGCCTTCCAAAATCTCACACCCACAACAAAGCACCCAGCACCCAAATTTGGTTCCACGCGTGCTGCTCTCTATTAAGCTCGCCAGTGCGATTTCATTTGCACCCTTGATCAAGTTGTCTAGGACAAAGTGCCCAGTGCAGCACGCTAAGTTGCAAGTCAGCAGGCAAGGCCTAACGAGCAGTAACTGCAAAACCTCTTCGTAGTGGTTATGGATGTGCGGTTTGGTCCCGAGTCAACAAAATGCTCTGCAGTATATACATTTTGAAGGAGATGGATAGTATAGAGAAACCTTTCAATTATGAATGCACAACCTCGCATAGTTTACGAAAACGAGAGCGTACATGTGTAAAATTCGAGTTTAGGTTCACGGTCAGCATGGGTTTCCACATCGCGCATACAGCAAGCAGAAATTCAGTTGCCATGCTGCAATGAAATCTGGCACATAAGTGAGGAGCTTTGAAATGCAAGTCGGGAACTTTCTGCAAGGTTAATTTTTTTGCTGCATTCTTTTTCTCGGCAGAGTACTTTCACAACAAACCTCAGGTTTTGAATAGTTGAAAATTTAAGGCAATAATTCACTCAATTCTCAATCAATTCTCTCAATTCTCTGCTGCCGGTCCAACACGTCTTGCACATGTGGAGTCTCTAAATATTGAAGTGTACATTTTTGCCTTCAGCGACTTGCATTGTAAGTAAATGGTTTATGATGCAACGGAAAAGTGGTGCGGCTACCAGTGTGCAAGCGCATTCGTTTTCCTTGATCTACACATACAACCACGGCAGCATGGTGCATGCACATGAGGACAGACACATGCGAGTATGCTTCAGCCTCGAGAGACTGTGGTTTCATTTGCAAACTATGAAAACACACCGTTTGGTGTAGAATAGTGGAAATAGAGCAGGATGTAGCACTATCGATCATTCGGCGCAGCTGTCACATCACTGCCTTCTGTGACTGCCCTTGCGCTAGATGGCAAATGAGCTGTAGCACTTGACGCATTATCGATAACAGATTTCTATAAAGAAAAACTATAGAATACTATTGAATGTTCAGGTATCTCTAGCAAACACATGAAAAGTGAAGTAACATCACTGCAAAATAAACAAAATAATTTAAAAACAATACGAAAGAATACATACGGAGAGTCCTGTACAGATGACTCTGGGCTGTAATGGCGAGACCCACAAAAGCGCGATGACGGCCGCTCTAAGAAAAAAGTAAGACCGCAAGTTCAAGATGCTAAGCTGCACTGAATGACAAAAATGCTTTGACGACATGTGAAAAAAACGCATAACATGATGTTCAAGCAGCCCACTTTTCTATTGTTTGAAGAGGTCAATTTTCTTGTTATTATACAGGCGACACCTGAGGTGCATTAAAATTGCTGACCACAGGTGCCCTGTCTCTGCCTATCTATTCCAGGAGAGAGCGAACAAAGAAAGGCAAGAAAGAAAAAAGGTCGTGAGTATGTTCTACAATAGACTTTACAGACACAAGCAACACTGTAGGGCAGACAACATATGATGCTGGTAATTGTCTACAGACATAGCTTACAGCTACTAATGCGCCATTCCAAAAAAATAATCAGTGAATTAACAAGGCACAGATACAGCCATAGTCTTCATGAGGCAAGCTGTCCTCATCAAAGTTGCTAGTTGCACCCGGACCACTGGTGGCACAGTGTTGTTTGCACGGCAGCCATAACGCATAAGAAGGATCCGTAGCAATGGTGAATACAATCACAGTGAAATTTCAATGCAACAAATCTCAAAGAACCGCTAAATATTATTCTTTATTGTGAAGTCTTTTTAGAGAAAGTATAAGAAATTTGCACAAAAATAGTAAAGATTAACTCATGAGCCGCATACCCATGCTGTGTATACATTATCGAGCAACCACATTATGATCAAATAAGTGCGAAAAAACAAACTCGAAGTATTACAGAACCAGTGCACGTTTATTTGAGAAAGAGGGCAGTCTATCTTGATGTGAGCAGCTCGACTGCTGGAAAATAAACTATTACGGTAAACAGGTGCGTCCTTTTTACGCACTGCGAAATGTTAGCAGTTAATACGAATTCTTCACGTTGGTTTGCGTGCACTGTTTCAACGTCATCTTTACTCTCGTCGCAGTTTCCTTATCACAATAGATGATACGGATCTTATCGGTCATTAGCTAAGCTCACATGCACGCTTTGTTGAAGCACTGTAGGTTGTGTGAGCGTTAGTTCAGCATGAGCGAGTTATTATCAGAGACTTCAACCAATAGGTCTCTCGTATTGCATTTTTCACCGTCTAAGCATTCCTCTCGTGCTGTTTCCGTAGCTAATCTTGAATGTTCAACCAACAACAAAAAGGCTAGAAACCAGCCCGCAGGTCAAGCTGCCTGACAAAAGCAAGGATGACGGGGCAAAGGCTAACTTGAAAAGCAAGTTCCAGACGATGATGATGGCAACAGGGCTATCGCACAATTGAATAGTGCAGGCAAAGAGAAATATGTCAGCATTATCATCATGACGAGAGTGGCAGCTACGGAGCTGAGCATTATGTTTACAGCCGTGAATAGCTTCTTAAAGTTGTCATTCATTATTTTGGAGTGTTCTGAAAATGTAAGGGAGATAAAATTCGATAAGTCATTATGAAACATGCAATATTCTGAAATTTGTAGTAGTGAAACATTTTTACAATAAAGCAATGGACATTTGGAGGGGAATTTTTGAAAAAGCCATTATATTGAGGATAGCTATAACGAGATTCGACTGTATAGTGTAGTACTTTTGGAGAAGTGCTAAAGGTTGATAATTTGAACAACCATGAAAAAAAGAAGATTGAAATGAACAACCCACAAAATGAAAGTAAGCTCATGCTATGCAGAGAAATAAAAAAAATTAAGGTAGATCCCCACCAAGGAGCCTTTGCAACAAGGTAATCAAGCCTGCCTCCCAATACACAAACAGCAGTATGCAAAAATTCAAAAGCTCAGTTATCACAAAGTTTTATAAGATGTTAATGTGCAATACAGTAATTTGACAATAAAAAGATGCAAAAGACTTCATACTTTAGCCAACAGATGATTCATCGGCACTGTCATTTCCCTTCTTCCTTGTGTGGTGTGTTTTGCAAATTTTACTTGCTCTATTATCACAGCAGCAGCTCAATATCTTCTTATTTGCAAGTGCAATATGCAAGTGTAAACCAGCATTGGTTTACACTTGCACTCTGAGCACTGGGTGGGTAGGTGCCCATTTGTATGCGTTTCATTTACTGAGAAACCATGTTCACACGTGCACATGTTGGCACATCTTTCCATTTGTGCCACACAACTTCAGTCACATGACAAATGTATTTCATATACCCCTCCAGCGCTGCATTTTGCATATGATTTCGTGTACTGTTTCTTGCACCCTGTTTTCGTGGCAGCCTATGAACGTGCATAAGACTTCAAGCTCCTTAAGCATCAAAAACTTCACCTCAACTCCATGTCGTTTCTCAACCTTCTTGTGGTGGTACAGCATTGTATGCACATGGGGCACAACTATATATGTCTTATCGACCTTCATCCTTCGAGAAAGAACATTAGAGTTTCTGGCCTTCGACAAAGTCCCTGCACCCTCGAAGCACAAGCACAGCCAAACTTTTTGAACTGGGCATGCGCAAAGGAACATTGTCTAATACTGCCACAACAAAATTTTCGCCACGATGAATAATTTGTGATTCCCTGTCAGCTGCCCATCAAGTACACAATTCACCAGTGTGCCGCCGAGCTGGTAGGCTCGGCGGCACACCGGCGATGGGTCATCCTAACCTACTTGGTCTTCGCTACGCTGGTAACGAATTACCACTGTCTTTACGCTAAGCGAACTGGATGCCGATCATTACTTGTTCTGCCGAGCCCACGGCGCTCCATCTCTGTAGTTCTCGATTGTGCCAAAATGCTGTTGAAATTGTTATTTGCAGGTGATATTGAGACTAATCCTGGACCTAGGAATGAACACTGTGTAGTGCCTACTGACATGCTTGTTATACTGAAGACGTTGCAATCTGGGCAGTCGGCCATGTTTGAGCAGTAAGGTTCAATCAGATCAACCCTTGATGAACATAAAAAAACGTTCAATGACCTGAGCTCGCACTTGACCAAAATAGAATCCGACTTACTATCACTTTCAAATGTTCAGTCTCAAATTGACATCATTGAAAGTGTTGCCATTAACAGCGCTGCTCAGGTAACTAGACTGTCTGACCGGATTAGCCACATGGAAAGCACATCCCGAAAGTGCAACCTGATCTTTTACGGGTTCAGTGATGTGCGAAACGAGGCGTGGCGTGTTAGTGAAGAACTGGTTACTGATCTCTGTCACAAAAGCCTGGCCATGACTATTCAAAGTCTTGACATAGAACGTGCCCATAGACTCGGAGCTTATCGTGAGGGGAAACGGCGACTGATATTAGTAAAATTTGCCCACGTCAAGGATAAACAAGCACTCCTTTCGTCTAGCAGTAAACTGAAAGGCACAAATTACGGCATCAGTGAAGACTTTGCCCCGGAAATTCGTGTAGCCAGAAGACGCTTTAACGAATTTGGAAAAGCGCCACACTCCCCGTTTAAGCTCCGTTACCACAAGCTTATCTGTGGCAGAAAAAAATACGTTTTTGATCAGGCTAAGCAGTTGGTTGTCGAACTTCAGGCCTAGCAACGAGCGCGAAAGCCACGAAGACCGAATCAGAGTGCTAAGCATGATCTCTCACTGCTTTACACTAACATTTGCAGCTTGATGCCAAAACCTGATTCGTTATGCACCTTGATCCCTTCTTCTTCTATCAACGTCATTCTGTTGACGGAAACGTGGCTAACCTCTAACACACTTGATTCCGAGATTCTTCCTGATCTGCCAGATTTTGATATCTTTCGCAAGCACCACTGTGATGATAACCGTAGGGGCGGTGTGGCGATTGCCACACATCGTTTGCTCAAGTGCTCTGCTGTAAATGTTTAAAATTCTCTATAAATGGATTTGGACGTGCTGCCACCCCACTTCACCGCGCATGTTAATCGGCTGTTGCTACCGTCCACCAAGAGCCGATAGCTCCTGTCTTTTGTCTTTTCACGGAGCATTGTTAGAACTAACAACGACGTATCCCAACACTCCCGTCTATTCGGGGATTTCAATTTTCCTTCAATAGATTGGAGTAATGTTGCGTCATGTCTTGCACAAAATAACATGGCTGCAGAATTTGTAAACATATGTTTGCTTTTTGGCCTCTCGCAGCTGGTCAATAAACCCACCCGAGTAACCCAACACTCGTCAACAGTCTTGGCCCTCCTTTTCAGGTCACACCCCGATAATGTGCCCCCCCCCCTTACGTATATCCAAGGTTTTAGTGACCACAACTTCATTCATGCAACATTTCCTTGCAACATCTTAAAAAGCAAAAAATCTAAAAAAGTACTCACGCTATACGACAAAGCCGATTATTCCAGCATCAACCGTGAACTTTCTGTTTTTCACGAGAACCTTGCCCTTACATATCGGCAGCATTCAACTGAGAGCATTTGGATACTATTCAAAGCCGAAATGCTGCGTTTAATGAATCTTTACATCCCAGCTATCGCTATAATTGAAAAAGCGCGTTCCCCCTGGTTTAACAAGTCTTTAAAAGGCCTTAGTAATAAAAAAGCGATTACTTCGAGTTGCTAAGCGAACTGGTTCCTCCTCGGCCTGGCAAAAGCATAGTGAGGTCGTTAAAGAGTACAACTCATTAAAAGCACGCTCCAAGCGTGACTACTATTCGACTACCGTACCAAATATGCTGCAGTCTAACCCACGCCGTTTTTGGAAAGCGATTAAGCCTCATAATGAAAGTGCCATTTCACTACGTTATAACACGGGGACACCCATTGCTGATTCCGAAGTTCCCGACGCACTGAATCTAGCGTTTTGTTCAGTGTTCACAAAAGAAAGTACAGATGCATTACCACACTTTCCATATTTCAAATTTCCTCCAATGGAGGGTATTGAATTCAGGGCAGAGGGCATTGTCAAGGTCATTGACTCCCTGAAGTGTTCTTCATCCTGCGGTATTGACGGAATCAACGCGAAAGCACTAAAAAGTACAAAATATGCATGCAGTGCGATTCTTTGTATTATTTTTCAGCACTCACTTGACACAGATACAGTGCCAGATGATTGGAGGACAGGGAAGGTCATTCCAGTCTTCAAAAAAGGTGACCGGCCTTCCCCTGGAAACTACGGTCCCATTTCCCTCACCAGCATATGCTCCAAGATCATGGAACACGTCATCTACTCTCAAGTTGCTCATTTCCTAAGCTCGGTGAACTTCTTTCATCCAAATCAACATGGTTGCAGGAAGGGTCACTCATGCGAATTTCAACTTGCTCTATTCACTCATGACATTCATTTAAACTTAGACAGTAACATTCCAACCAATGCTATATTCCTATATTTTGAAAAGGCCTTCGATAAGGTCCCTCATTCTTGTCTTTTTTTATTTATTTATGTATTTATTTATTTAATACTGTAAGCCTTTCTCAGCCTCATACAGGGTGGGCGAGCAAATATACACAGTCGCGTACAAACCAGGCAATATCGCACATAGTGAAAGAAACAGAATCACAAGATGATGGTAAAAAAAACTTGAACGATGAAAGCAATCGTACAAAATCATGGACAGGTCACAAAACATCGAGGTATCAGCAGGGGGTACAGTGATCAGTGTGTTCGGAAGTGCTCACAAACATCAAAAAACAAAAGTTGCTTTTAGTCTTCATAAAACAGCCTTTCTACATTCTGAACAAATAAATCTGCAGAGGAAAGATTAACGCATTCACGTGGCAATTTGTTCCACTCTTCCACTGCTGACGGGAAGAAAGAATATTTAAAAGTGTCACAGCGTGACATGACTGATCTGATGCACTTATTGTGGTTAGTACGAATGTATTGATGGTTAGGCGGCTTTATATAGTTGTCTTTATGTTTAAACCGTTATGAAGCAAAAGAAAAATAAACTTCAAGGAAGAGACATGGCGACGGGTTGCAAAAGTCGGCAAGCATGCCCGCCTGCGCAGCTCAGTGACACTGTCATGCCTCGAATACTTAGAATAGATAAAGCGAAGGGCCTTGCGTTGGACGATTTCTAATTTGTTGGAAAGATATTTTTGGTGGGGGTTCCAAACAATGCTGGCGTACTCGAGGATCGGCCTTATGAGAGATTTATATGCTGTCAGTTTTACATTAGAAGGTGCCTATGCAAGTTTTCGACACAGGAACCCTAGCTGGCGATAGCCTTTTGTGTATGTGCTGCTTATATGTGCATCCCACTTCAGTTTACTTGTAAAGGTAACGCCCAAGTATTTAACAGCGTTGTTTCTTGCAATGTTTGTGCCGACCAAATTGTAACTAAAATGCTGGATTGTTTTCCTGCGAGTTATGCTAAGGCAAGCTGTTTTTGACACGTTAATTTTCATTCCCCACTCAAGGCACCAACATGCGATATTAGCTAGTGTGGTATTAAGTCTAAGCTGGTCATCAGTTGTGCGAATAGTGGTGTAGATCACGCAGTCGTCAGCGAATAATCTAATTTTAACGTTAGGCTCAAGGCACATATAGATATCATTAACATATATTAGGAACAAGATGGGTCCTAAAACGAAACCTTGTGGTACTCCGGAAAAAACTTCCAATGAATCAGAGGCTGTGTTGTTTACGGGTACATACTGGCTTCGATTTGATAGATACATTTTTATCCATGCTATTATGTTACTGTTAAAACCAATAGACACAAGTTTGTCAATCAATTCACTGTGAGGCACCTTATCAAAAGCTTTGGCGAAGTCTATATATATGAAGTCGGTTTGCAATTGTGAGTTAATAGTAGTTACGAAGTCATGCGTTATTTCCAAGAGTTGAGTAACAGTAGACAGATTTTTACGGAATCAGTGTTAGTTTGGGTGCAATAAGTTGTTATCTTCTAAATAAGTAATTATTGCCTTGTTGATTACATGTCCCAATAATTTACAGCAGCAGCTAGTTAGCGAGAGAGGCCTGAATGTTTCTATGGACAGCTTGCTCCCGCCTTTATGAATTGGAATTACCTTTGCACACAACCAGTCTGCAGGTAAAGAAGCTGTTAGCAGGGATGCTTTAAATATTGCTTCAAGGAAGGGACATAGTTGCTCTGCGCAGCGTCGAAGGAATACATTTGAAATATTTTCAGGACCCACTGATTTCTTAACATCGATCTGCAACAGCAGGTTCAGAATACCTTCCGTAGTGACAACGACATCGGGCATTGAAAAAGGATGCACCGGAGCAACAGGGCTGCTTGGTGCGCATGCACGTGTGAATACCGACTGAA
Organism: Rhipicephalus annulatus; assembly: GCA_013436015.1. NCBI lineage: Eukaryota > Metazoa > Arthropoda > Arachnida > Ixodida > Ixodidae > Rhipicephalus > Rhipicephalus annulatus. The sequence goes on along the minus strand of WOVY01000228.1, from coordinate 57,984 downwards.
AATACCTGTTGAAAGCATTGGAAACGGTCTGCGCGTCCTTTACGATAGTACCCTCAATTTCTACTTCAGTTGTTGGGTTTTCAGGCCGTGCCAAGAAACGCCAAAATTTTTGCGGCTGATCCGTCATGAAGTGAGATAACGTAGGTGAAAAAAAGTTTGTCTTGCATTTCTACTTTCCGCCTTAAGCTGAGATGCAAGTTCCTTTAAGATGATTGAATTCCTCTTTTTCTTGCGCATTCTCTGTACCCTTCTTTTAAGGTGAATAATACGGCGATTGATCCGTGGTGTTTTTCTTTGTGTGCGTTTTAGTTTCGTTGGGATAAAATTTTGTTCCCAGTACGTAATTATTTTTTTTTCAGTTGAATCCACATACCATGAACACCCTCACATTCCTCTAGAGAAAAAGTCTCTAGTGCTGTGTCGAGGTAATCAATAACACAAACATCATTAGCTCTGGTGTAGTCTTTCACGGCTATCCGTGAACTTGTGCCATCGGGTTTGGTATTTAGGCATTTAAGGTTAAAAGTTATGATTACCATTTTGTGGTCAGATATTCCATCTTCTGCAGTGACTTTACCGGATAGGTTATTGAAAAGACAAGCTAGGTCTAGTATGGAGCGAGTGTTTCTTTGAATTCGGGTTGGTTCCTGGACCAACTGAGACAATGAAAAATGGAACATTAAATTGTATAATAGCTCACTGTTGGCGGTATTTCTAGTACTTGTCAAGTTTTCCCAGTCAATAGCGAGATTGAAATCTCCAGTAAGTATTAATTTGGTACGGGGGGTAACCTTATCAACCAGATAGTCAAGTATTTGTAAAAGGTAATTATCAGACGCATTAGGCTTTCTGTAGATGCCACCGATCAGTACTGGAGCATCGTGAGCAAATATTGTGCACCAAACGCTTTCGTGATTCGCGATACCCTTTCCTCTACGATATTGCAAACCACGTTTTATTGCAATGGCGACCCCGCCCCCGCGACCGTCACGATCTGACCGAAGTAGGCAGTATGAAGAAGGAACAATTTCAAAATCAAGAATGTCTGGGTGCAGCCACGTTTCAGTTACCACAACGATATCAGGAGTGTACTAAAATAACTTCTAGCTTGTCAGTTTTGTTAACAATGCTACGGGCATTCAAACATACCAATGAAAACGGTGCGGCGGACTGCGGGTGTCACGCGTTGCTTTTCGCGCGACCATCGTGACGAGCCCTTCTCAGGGAAACTCTTGCATTTTTGGCTTCATCCCATACGTACAAGTCGTCATCTATCTTTAGTTTATCGAATACAAGAGTGATGTTAGCACCATTGTCCCGACCTTCCTTTGCTGATTGCCATAGTTTTTTGCGCAGGTCCCGGACTCGTGCGGAAAAGTCTTCGGATATCGATATCGCTGTTCCCTTCAGTTTGCCGCAATTACGAAGGACTAACATTTTTTTCAGAGAAATTGTACAGCTTAAAATTACTGGCCCTTCTCGATTTTTTGTTTTCCTGCCAATTCGGTGCATGCGTTCTACAGATGTAACATTCACCTTGAGAATGTCTTTAAAAATGCCCTTAACAATCCGCTGTTGTAAATCTGTATTTTGTTCGTCATCACCCTCTTCCACGCCATAGAATATTATGTTATTCCGGCGGCTCCTGTTTTCCAAGTCTTCTACTTTAACTGATAGTTCTCGCACCAGTTTATTTGTTTCTACAGTCATCACCTCATGCTCGGCGAGTTTATCCTCGAATTGCTGTAGGCGAGCTAACTCTTTTTCTATGGCGGTTAATCTTTCCTGTACGTTGCCTACTGTAGTTTCTACGTGTTTTAAGTTTTCGGAAAGAGCAGTGAGCGCTTTATTGGTCTTTGTTTGTTCCTTTAGAATTTTCTTGAAGAGCTGGCTATTTAAGGTGGTTTCTGAACCAGACTCTGAGTCTGAGCGGGGTCCAGGGTTTAACTCCACATCACCTGATGTTAACAGCAGTAGCCTAATAACAAGCAAACAATCACACAATGAAGAAAGCAGACTCTGTGGGCCCGGCAGCACTACTAAAGTGAGCGAATCGTCTCTAATAGAGCAGACAGAATGTTTGTCACCCACCTGGACGAAAAAGTAGATATTCATGAGCAACCATCCGAACACGGTGCTGCCCAGCCCACTGGAAGACTGCTGAAGATGGCTCCGGGTTTTATGCTGAAGCTCAAGCGTGTCCGCTGACGTCACTTGGTTGACCACATGGTAGGCGAGGGGCACTTGAGGCGCTGCTTCCCTAGATGGTTTTTCGTTGACGGGGCTGTCCGGCGCAGGCGCGACGATGTTTCCCTGCGGTGGGAAGAGTTCCGCCGGGCCAACGACGGAATCCACCCGCAGCAGGGTGATCTGGACGAAAAAGTAGAAATTCATGAGCAACCGCCTGAACACGGTGCTGCCAAGCCCACTGAAAGACTGCTGAAGATGGCTCCGGGTTTTATGCTGAAGCTCAAGCGTGTCCGCTGACGTCACTTGGTTGACCACATGGTAGGCGAGGGGCACTTGAGGCGCTGCTTCCCTAGATGGTTTTTCGTTGACGGGGCTGTCCGGCGCAGGCGCGACGATGTTTCCCTGCGGTGGGAAGAGTTCCGCCGGGCCAACGACGGAATCCACCCGCAGCAGGGTGATCTGGACGAAAAAGTAGAAATTCATGAGCAACCGCCCGAACACGGTGCTGCCAAGCCCACTGAAAGACTGCTGAAGATGGCTCCGGGTTTTATGCTGAAGCTCAAGCGTGTCCGCTGACGTCACTTGGTTGACCACATGGTAGGCGAGGGGCACTTGAGGCGCTGCTTCCCTAGATGGTTTTTCGTTGACGGGGCTGTCCGGCGCAGGCGCGACGATGTTTCCCTGCGGTGGGAAGAGTTCCGCCGGGCCAACGACGGAATCCACCCGCAGCAGGGTGATCTGGACGAAAAAGTAGAAATTCATGAGCAACCGCCTGAACACGGTGCTGCCAAGCCCACTGAAAGACTGCTGAAGATGGCTCCGGGTTTTATGCTGAAGCTCAAGCGTGTCCGCTGACGTCACTTGGTTGACCACATGGTAGGCGAGGGGCACTTGAGGCGCTGCTTCCCTAGATGGTTTTTCGTTGACGGGGCTGTCCGGCGCAGGCGCGACGATGTTTCCCTGCGGTGGGAAGAGTTCCGCCGGGCCAACGACGGAATCCACCCGCAGCAGGGTGATCTGGACGAAAAAGTAGAAATTCATGAGCAACCGCCCGAACACGGTGCTGCCAAGCCCACTGAAAGACTGCTGAAGATGGCTCCGGGTTTTATGCTGAAGCTCAAGCGTGTCCGCTGACGTCACTCGGTTGACCACATGGTAGGGGAGGGGCACTTGAGGCGCTGCTTTCCATGACGGTTCTTCGTCGACGGGGCTGTCCGGCGCAGGCGCAACGATGTTTCCCTGCGGTGGGAAGAGTTTCGCCGGGCCAATGACGGAATCCACCCGCAGCAGGGCGATCTGGACGAAAAAGTAGAAATTCATGAGCAACTGCCCGAACACGGTGCTGCCAAGCCCACTGAAATTGTTGAAATTGTCACGTCTAAACATCCATCCGCTTGTTCGCAATTGGATTAAGTGTTTATTAACCAACCTGAAACAGTTTGTATACGCTAACAACTACACATCATCCACTTCACCCGTTCTGTCTGGCGTGCCTCAAGGCACTGTTCTAGGGCCGCTCCTCTTCCTAATCTACATCAACAACCTCCCATCTACTGTAACCTCTGAAATAAGTCTTTTTTGCAGATGATTGCGTCGTGAACCACCCTATCAATAACTCCTCCGACGTTTGTACTTTTCAGAAAGACCTACTTCGTATTCAAGACTGGTGTACCACACGGCTCATGTCACTGAACACCAGTAAGACCGTGAACATTTCATTCCATCATCGACCCAACTACGCACCCTCCGTGTATAGGATTAATAACAGCATTATAGCTAATGTGCATTCCTTCAAGTACCTAGGACTTCACCTGTCTCAAGACTTATCTTGGACGGATCATATAACCCACATTATCAATTCAGTGAACAACATGCTTGGTTACCTTCGCTGAAACCTTTTCATGGCTCAGTTACATGTAAGATTACTTGCATACTTAACGCTCGTGCGACCTAAACTTGAATGTGCCTCTGCTATCTTTGACTCGCACCAATCTAATCTCACTAAAGCTCTCCAATCAGTCCAGAACCATTCCGCCAGATTTATCCTTTCTGAGTACTCGTATCACACAAGCTGTTCGTCTCTAACATCTAAGCTGGAGCTGGTGCCCCTTGCCTCTCGTCGCTGCATCTCACGCCTTTGCCTCTACCACAGATTCTTTCACACCATGCCTCGTGACAGTCGATTAATTCAACTGACTCATCGTACATCCCGAACAAGCCACCTGAACGCAGTAATTCTACCCCGTACCCGCACCACTACATTCCATCAGTCATTCTTCGTCAGAACTGCCCGAGACTGGAATGGCCTTCCAAAAGATGTTGCACTTGTCCGTGATGCAACACGCTTCCGATATACTGTCGAACATACATGAATTGATGCCTTTGGACTTGCCTTTGTGAAATGGATTGTCTTAATTTTATTGCCACCATTTGTATCTACATTTTGTATTTTAGTCTTATTGATATGTATTGTTATATAGTTTATCGTTTTCTCTTTACTTACGACACCCACCCCTCATGTAATGTCCCTCGGGACCCTTGAGGTACCAATAAATAAATAAAATAAATAAATAAGTACAATGTGAAAATGTGTCATTATAACAAATACTTTTTCTGGACACTTCTGCTACAACAACCTTTCGCAAGTACTACCACTAAAGGAAAAAGAACTTGTCTTGGATAGCTGCAAATTCCACTACCCACTCGGCCATTTCTCTTTGGCTCAAAATCTACAGAGTGTGTGGCCGCATCGCAAAACACGTGTTTTGATTGGAAACATGCTTTCTGACACCTCACACACATTTGAGTAAATTTCTCGCCACAAATATGCTCGGCGACAGATCGCCCATAAACCATGATGCCGTCAGTAGATTTGATGGACATGGAAGTCACGGCAAAATCGTTCCAAGAACTCTCACCGTGTTTTTGAGAACAAACTATCGCTATACAATTTGAAGATAAATGACCCAAGAATGGTATTAAAAACATTAAACCTTCTACACAATGCTTCTATTCACAGACAAAGGACATTTGCACACAGTTATTGCACTCTGCTCGTGCCATGCAGTGAACCATTGTTTGATCTTTATCTCCTTTTTTGCGATAACATGTAGCTGTTTTAATTTAGATGTATGCCCACGATGTGAACAATCCCTCCATAAATCAGGAGTCCATTGAACAATACTAGTTTGTCTAGCCTTACCTCTTGCCATGAGCCACCTCTCTCCACATAAGTTCCCGCTATGCATCAAGCATCTTTGTTTGTATTTCTGCAGATAAAGATGACAAAAAAATCCCGTGCACTTTGCACTCCTAAAGCGTCTCGCATTGCTCCATATTGCGGAGTAGATATGTGCTCTGGTGGCCTCCTTGTCGTGAGGAAAAGCTCTGCAGCCAGCACCGACACATTGTGCCCCAGCGACTTGTAGACCTCGCACAAGACCGGAGTAGCACAAGGATTTGGCACAAAGGTCAGCAGGTGCACACGTGCAGCTGAGAAGACCACTTGAGGCGGCAGACAAAACCAATCTCTGAACGGCTAAGGATGTTTCAGGCTAACACATGATGTTGTTGCCATGAGCGCTTGAAGCTGAGGTGCCGTCATTCTCGGACTCAAAGCTCATCGTCATTTACTTCAGGAACAGTTTCCAGGCAGTTTTGAGTGGGGCGAGTTTCCCACAGCGCAGGTCTGCAGCCATGCGCACAAGACGACGGCGCCACAGCATGAACTAGCGTCACTGGACGTGCACTGAGATATATAGCAATACAAGCTGAACCAAACCTGTTAAAAACTGGCTGAAAAGGTCCCTTTAACACTTCATGCATGCAATGAACCTTCGGAAATGATTTTTTTGTGGAATAAATTTTTTGCAACTTAAAGCACTAGATCTGTATTGAATACACGGCATGAATTTCAGGCAATTATTACCGCTCAACACTGTCAAATTGTTAACTGAAACCTTAATTTGACCTTTGACTGGCTATTGTTCTTTTTACTAGATAGTTTTGATGTTACTGTAGCATAAACACGAGAGGCATGCAGTTTCGTCAAGCCAAACGCACTTTTTCAACAGCACACGTATACTGGTTAATGAAAAGAGCTAAAAATTTACTATTTTGTGAATATGAGCAAATTAAAACTGATTATAAAAGTTCCATAGCTCGGCTAAGTACTACAAACTGCTGGGTGCATGACGAAAAAATTGAAGATGTCAAAATCGACAATTCAAAGTGTCAAGCACCGATGATCAATTTTGAATAGGCATCCAGAGCGAAAATTCTGATAGAGGTCTGATACAGTTTCCTATAAGTTGTACCAGTCTTGTATTAGACTGATACAAAGTCTTATCAGTTCTTATAGACATCCATATCAGTCTGATACAGTTTCTTACCAGTGCTACCAGTCTCATATCGGACTGATACACAGTCTTGCCGGTGCTACCAGCTTTTCAATAAGTTTGATCGGTCATTTATACGGCATATAATAGTCTATAGGTTTTTATTCTTTTGTTCATTTATCAGATCTTAATAAAATGCATTACTATCATTTTAACGGTAGTTCTTTTTTGAACACACTGCCCACATATATATATGAATGGTCATCTCTGCATGTATATTAGTGTATCAGTGTTGTCTACTGAACACTTGGCTACCATTGTGTGAAATATTACGATGACTCAAAAAATGTGACAGGCAGCTTTTGGATGCGGATATCCTCATGGTCATATCCTCATACTGTACCACCCCCACTCCTGCTGGGCTATACTTAGCCTGCAGTATTTTCTAAATAAAATGAATAAATAAATAAATAAATAAAGTGTACAATACTTCATAGTGGTGAATAATTGACAAACTGAGCTTTATTTATGCAAAGCAGCTTTCAGCCCAGATAAACGCCTTATTGTATGTACGAATGTGGTGGCAGGTACCAGATAGCAACACTCTTTCTGCTGACAATCATAGAATACATCCAGGAATTTCAAGATACTAAAACTTATTAGATAGCAGTATAAACAAAACTTGAAACAATACAAACAAAACTTCTCATCACAGAGCAATACTAACATATTTTTTTTAATTTTTAGCGATAGGGCCAGTAAACACCCCAAGACATAGAACCTCATTATCAGTGCACTACTACTGTGAAATGAGCAGGCTGATACAATATTTTTTTGAAACGGCGTGGAGTAGAAGGCCTCGTGGAGTAGAAAGCGTGAAGTAGAAATTTTTTGTGGCGTTCACGATGAAGATGTTAGGTGACACTTATTTGATGCAATGAAAGCTCGCGCTAAAACAGGCAGAATGCTTTGCCGTTTCGGTACAGGAAACTGCTGAGGATGCTCGAATGATGCATTTTATGGAGCAAGGTGCGGTAAATTTTGCACACCAACGGAACTGGACTGGTTGATTTCGGCCAAAGCCGGATACGCGTTGCCGATGTGGACGGTGTGGCAGCGAAAATCATGCCTACGATGAATGCAAACATCTGCATGCGGTGTGCCACAGGTGTACCAAACGAGGCCCCCTGAGTCAAACGTGTCATTCAGCAACATATATTCACCGACAGCAGAGGCCACATGCGAATGCACAATGGAAAGGGGTGTACGCAACGACAGCTGAAGACTGCATGACCTCGGTCGATACCGACGTCTTGTACGCCTTAGGGGTCGTCTTTCTCGAAGAATCAAGTATCTGAAAGATTAAACCTATTTATGGAGTCATCAGCAGGGACAACGTTCCTCAAACAATGCTAGTGGACACCGGTACACCTGTAAGCATCATTTCAGCAGCTATGTTTCTGAAGTATGAAACGAAGTGGAGGCAGTTGCTAAAAACACAGCTAAAACTGTCCTGCCTCTTGGGTGAACTTCCCCTGCTGGGACAACTAAGCATGACGGCCAGATGCGATGGGAAGGGTATGCAAGGCACGGTCACAGTGGTCAACAGTCCGAAAACATCGTTATGTGGCCGAGACATGATAAAAACTTTCAACAAAATCCGAGTTCCCGTGCTCTCCAACGTCGTCGCAAGTGTGCAACCTATGATGTTCAACAGAGCCAACACAGAACTACAGGCCCTACTTAGCCAATAAGCTGACTTTTTGTTCATAGTCTTAGATTTTGCAAGAGACCACTGGTGACCTTTCAACAAAAAAGAAAACGCTGTTTACTGTGTGTTTATTGTGACAATCAACACATGAGCATCGCACACATTATTTCGCTGTAAATTCACAGACTCTTCAAGGATTTCAAGGATGCTGAAATAAAGAGTTCAAGCAGTGTAATTTTAACGTTACTTTTGCGCATGAATTATGAAATCAGCTCTGCTTTTACACTGACATCTTTTTCAAGAACAGCTATCTCCGCCTCTTTTTATTTAGCTGTTATGCGAAACCTGTTCAACTTGACAAAAGACATGCCATGTCGTTTTTTGCATTGGAGTCTTTCAAAGCCCGATCTACTACCTCCAGCAAGCACTTTAGAGTTTTTTGGAGCCCTGCCATCTCATCTTGCGTGCTCTGTACCTCGAGCTCTTTCCTTCTGAAAGCTATCCGCTGTGCCACAACATGCTTTTGTTCTCCTGTGTGCAACGCATATCTAGGCATATCTTGGAGAACTGATGACTTCACTTCTTTCAACAGAGGAACGGTAAGCAGCCTACTGTGGGTTTGTCACAGCCTCATAGATGACTAACTGAGAGGTATACAAGAGTTCTGCCATAACTTCTTCTATAATCAGCTTGTTCACACTGAAACCTCGTTCTACTAAAGGCTGTTCATAGCTAGCCAAGAGAAGGACCTCCAGCATTTCCCATAAGATTGAGAACAGGTCATGCATGCTTCATAAGGCGCACAAAATAAAATTTAGGCATTCACGGTCTCTTTCCAAGTTCTTTAGTTCATGCAGTTTTTCTTGGTAGAAGTGAATATTGTGCACACACAACATCCCTTCTGTGCTCAGAAAGAAGCTTGTTGTCAATGAAACTGTTAAGAACAACTTTCACCTCCAGTCGACATTCAGGCCATTCATCATGAGCTGCACAATTTTGCTCAGAGAAAAAGACGCCAGTGCTTTTGTCAACTTCTGCAAGAGGTAATCTATTGTGGTGTGACCGCAGAATGCCGAAGTCAGATATCTGGTTGTTACCTCACAGTTGTTCCACGATCTGACGTGAAACATCAAGTTGATTCCTTTGCAGGTATTCGTTCAAGGTTCCAACAAAAAGTACTACAATATGCTCAACCATTTGCATTATTTGTCGTACTTGTGAAGTTAAGGGGGGAAACAAGTCCTAGAAGGCCAAAAACCGCAAAAAATTTACGTTTTGAAGCTGACATTTTCAAAATCTGCACCTCTTTTTGCACTTATCTGAGAAGTTTCTAGCTTCTCGCGTCATTATTTCTGGCGCAAAATCAATTCAAAACACCCCTGTCAAATGAGTGTGAGCGCAAATTGACGTTAAAATTGCTCTTTTTCGGCGCCAAAATGTTGCCGTTACACACGAGCTATCGTGTTGATCTTGGTCTCGTTTGGAAGGGTCGTTTTTCATCTTTAACTTCCCGCCACCACTGGCTCACCCCGCTCATTAGTTTTTAGCGAAAATGCATCATCGAGAAGCACTAGCGCGCGATTCAATTGGCTTCTTGGGGCTCGTGAGGCATCCAATTGGCCGAGCCCGTTGGTTGCCGTACGAGCCCGTACGAGCCCGTTGGTTGCCGACAACGTTACTGAGAACGGCTGTGTTTTGCAGCCTTATCAGTTAGAGGACGGCAAGTAAAAAGCAGAAGTGAAGTTACCAGAGATATCAATCTTTGTAGTGACTGAACGGAAGTGCAGTCTTATCGCTAAACCCGCCGATGTTGTGGTTCCCCCCGTCTGACGAAAGGACCTTCAACTGCGCGACGGGTCGACAGAGTGGAGTACGCCGCGCGTCGATCAACAACAGAAAGTCAATCTGTTCGCAGTGAACATGCATGCTCGCGGCCCTCGCAATGGAGGCTACTAGCAACAGGTAGACTGCTTTTAACGACGTGTTCATTGTCGCGATCTCCGCTTGAAAATGCGCCAGTCTTACGTGAAAATGAAGCACTTATGTAGCCTCGAAATTGATGAGAGAGGGAGCAACTTTGGTTCGCGACACTTACGGGTAACTTATTCTGGACAAGCGGGAAAACATCGCCGCGTTATTAGACGAATCGTGGATGACGCACGCACATTTGTCGCACATCGCCGTCAGTACAGTCACCGAACTGATAAGCGGCCTCGCGCCAGACGAGCACACGGCGACAACTTGCTACAGGACTAGAAGAAACGACACGCTCGTACAAACGATCAGTCCTATTACATTCCCGGTGCATATTAACTGACTAAAGGTATGTGTGCCATGATTTTTTTTCCTCGGAACGGCGAAATCAAGTTTAAACAGCATTATTCTCGAAGCACAGATTTTGACCACTTTCGTTTGCTTGTTCGGTAAAAGTGGACCTAGGACAGCTAGAGCTGTATTTGTTTTCGCACAATGTAGCTAAATGTGCACAAAAACATTGCTGGGAGCCTGTTTTTAATGGGCAGCTACATTTTTTTATTTCATTATGAAAATTTCTGTATTTGGTTACATGCAAAGAACTTTACTGTGCTGTAATTCGAGAAGTATTCGTCCAATTTTCGATCAGCTTGCGGAATTGCACTCCTTAGGCTTTCTAGCATTCATTTATATGTCAATGGCTATGCAACTATAAGTGCATACATTTTTACAGTTAAAAATGTTACAGTTCTTTCTTTTCTTCATTTTCTCAAAATGGCAATTTTGTACAACCTGCATGAAGATTACTGCAATATATTTGAAACAATTACAGATAGCAGAATATTTTATTTTGCAGCATGAAGCTATATGTTTGGAGCACACAACATAGGAAGCAGATTTTGATTTCTCTTGAGGCAAGTTTTTCAAACTAGTCTTTTGTATGCCCACACAATGGCCACATTCAGGGCTGTGAAGTTTAGTGTACTGTAAAGTAAGAATTAACGACCCATTCAAAAAAGTGCTTCTTATGTTGCATGTCTTATGCTTTCTACTGTCAATCCCTATGTTATTTTTAAATTTTTGACAGGTGGTTATTTTTTTATCCTGGTAAGGATATAAACTGTTATCTTGATTATTTAGTTAACTAATGAAGCTACAGAAAAAATAACTACATTTTTGGAATCCGGAAAACAAACTAAGAAAGCATGCCAACTTCTGTCACACTTGGTTCAAAAATAAATAAGAGAGCCCTAAGAACCTTGGTCCCCCCTTAAAAATGAACCAAACCATTGCACACGATAAAAGAGCATTTATTCTCAGAACATGTGAAACTTCGCAAAATTTCACCATCTGAAAACATTATTTTAAATAAATTCGAAATGAATGAACTAGAGCAACAGATGTGACCATGTAACTTTCATCATCCACTATATTTCTGCTTCGACCCCGGAGTCGTTCTTTCTGTAGTCTCCATCAAGTGTCACAGTTCGAGAGGAAGTTTCTGTGATTTCATGATGACAACTCACATCGAAGGTCAGGTTTGCCACTTGCATAAAACTTGCTGAAATGACCTCACCTGCTAAGGTTTTGTATCGGAGCTTTGTGCCTTTCTGATGGCTCTTCAAGGCAAATTACCCAATTGTTGCGATGCCAAAGATCTTCTACAATACAGTGGAACCCTGATTATACAACTTTCAGGGGACCAAGTAAAACAGTCATATAACCCAGGGGTCATGTAATCGAAAAAGAAACCCGCCCGCATTTTCCTACGGGGGGAACTCCAGTAAATGCGTTACAAAGTGGAGGGGGTATCGCGTGAACATTGCGCAATTGGGTATAGTTTGTGAATGTTTAACCGTTATTACACCTTTATTGTTCTTATTTATTGAATGAAGGAGAGTGGTATGACGCTGATGTTGGGTTGAGCACCACTACTGATTGAAGGTAATGTTGCTTCCATCACATCTACTCTAGTCAAGGAAAGCATCAAGTCAAGCGAAAGCCAAGTAAAGACTCCCTTGCTTGAGTGAATTCCAAATGCACGATCCAGTGCCTAGACATACAGGGTTGCCAGCGAACGGTTTTGCAGGGCAAGCGGTCGATTTTTTACTAGCAGACACTGCCTGCGTTGGCCTTGTGAGAGGAGAGAGGGGGAGGGAAGCGACAGTTTTGCGGGTGTCTTCCTAGGCCGGCACAAAATGTGTGCATGCGGCACGACACGCGAGCACGCGCAGTGGGGGTGTGGACGGCGCAGTTGCCAAAGCACGACATTGTGTAATTAAGAAATGATCTGCATTTAAAACTAAGCTTTAGGCAGCGACACTCAGCCTTGCCCAAAAAAACTGGTACAGACTGCCTGAATAGGCCCACGGCATGACCATGTGCCAATGCAAGGAAGGTTAAATAAATTACTCTTGCCAGGTGGCAGATAATGCCAGCATTGCTTAGTTCAAGGAGGTAAAAAGGAGTTCTTATTCTCAACCTTACAAAAAACCAAAAATAGAATTCGACGCGTAAATTTATTTGATAAACAGTCCGAAAATCGCCTGCCCAAGTTGCCTGCCCATCAGAAGAGTGAGACACAATGTCATCACTATCACACAATGGTGACAGACCACAAGCTTGTCTAGAATGCCTTCGTGCACGACTTGAGCTGTGTGCGTTGTAATTTGTTGCCGTGTGAGGTACTACTAGTGGTTTCTCTCTTTTATGAACGTTGACGTCAAGCGAAAGCAATTTTGCATCATGAAGACAGCTATGTCACACTCTTATGGGTGTACAAGCCTGTGACTGCGAGTGCTACAAAGACAAGATATTTGTTTATTTTATTTTTTATTTAATATTACTGTCAACCCTCGCTTGAGGGTCATAACAGGGAGGGAGTACAATATGAGTACAAACAGAACACCTAAAAAACCACTAAGTAATAAACACAGGAAAACAGAATGGGCAGTACTTCAACCATTACCAAAGTAAGCATCAATTTCTCTGTCAAAAGTTTGTACATCGGTACTATTAATAACATGTTGGGGTAAAGAATTCCATTGTTCTATAGCATCCGGGAAAAATGACCACCGAAAGATGTCAGTGCGAGCGCTGAAAGGTTCAATGGGGGCATCATGATTCAATCTAGTTCTACGTTTTCCGGGAAGGCGTATGTACTCGTCTTTAGGTATTTTGAATATCCCTCTGATTATACGAAATAATGTTTTAAGTTTTTGTTTCCGTCTTCGAATTTCAAGTGATTCTAAATTGCATGAATTTAGCATATCAGTTACTGAATCCAGCCTTCTATATCTAGAGCACACAAGCCGGGCTGCACGCCTCTGAATACGTTCTAACTTGGTGACCAAGTGTTTCTGGTGCGGGCTCCAAACCACAGAGGCGTATTCCAAGTCTAGGTCTAATATATGTGTGGTATGCAAGCAGCTTTACCTGTTTCGGTGTTTTATGTTTCGGTGTTTTAGCTGGACAGGTCGTCGATGGTGGAATATGCGGGCTGCTCACTGTTTGCATTTACTTTAAGGAAATATATGAAGGAAGAATATGTTCTCTGCAGATGGAGTGACCACTCGTCTGATTCTACATAAAGGCTTTCAACTGGGGTTGTTCTAAAGGCGCCTGTGGACAGGCGGATGCCTTGATGATGAACAGGGTCCAACATTTTCAGAGCGCTTGGCGTGGCAGAGTGATAGACTATTGACCCATGCTCAAGACGTGAGCGTATAAGGCTTCTTTACAGATTTATGAGGCACTTTTTGTCGCTGCCACACGTTGTTCATTACAGCACCTTTAGGATATTCATGGTTTTCAAGCACTTATTTTTAGGATGTTTTATGTGTGGTACAAAGGTTAACTTCGCATCTAAAATTATACCTAGGAACTTATGTTTTGTGCTTACGGCTAGACGCTCACCCTTTACGACCACTTCAAGACCAGGGTGCAAGCCTCGTCTTCGTGAAAAAAGGACACAGGTGCTTTTCTGTGGTTTTAGTTTGAAGCCGTTTTCATCAGCCCATTCGGATACCTTGTTAAGGGCAAGCTGAACCTGTCACTCACAGATCCCGAGAGAACACGCTTGAAAACCTATCTGCACATCGTCGACATATGTTGAATAAAAGATATTACGTGGGGTGTACAGACGGAGAGAATTCATTTTTATAATAAGGAGCGTACAGCTGAACACCCCACCCTGTGGCACTCCGGTTTTCTGTACAAATGTTCGGGACAGAACATTGCTCACTCTAACGCGGAATGTACGATCAGACAGATAGCTTTCAATGACACTGAACATATTACCGTGTATACCTATGTGTGAGAGGTCTCTCAATATTCCAAACCTCCACGTAGTATCGTAGGCCTTCTCCATGTAGAGGAACACAAATAATAAAAACTGGTTATAAACAAAAGCCTCACGTATGTGTGCCTCGATACGTATAAGATGGTCGGTGGTAGACCGGCCCTCTCTAAACCCGCGCTGGTATGGGTCGAGCAATTTGTTTGTTTCTGTGTAGTGGAGTAGGCGGCAATTAATCATTTTTTCAAATAGTGTACAGAGGCAGCTTGTTAACGCTATAGGTCTGTAACTTGATACAGTAGAGGGATCCTTTCCCTGCTTCAAAATTGGAAATCTAACAGCCTCCTTCTAGGAGGAGGGGATGGCACCTGAAAACCAAATGCGATTATAAAGAGAGAGGAGAGTATCTTTAGTTTCGGAGGGTAGTTCCTTAAGCATCGCGTACATTACGTTATCAGAACCTGGGGTATATGTATTACAGCAGCGGAGTGCTGCTCGCAGTTCTGCTAAGCAGAATTGTTCATTATATGCTTATTTATAACGGACTTTCTTTGTAACTTTTGTTTTTCTATTCGTGCCTTGTAATTTTGGAAGGATTTGGAGTAGTGTCAGGAGCTCGATATGTGTTCGAAATGTGTGCCAAGAAAGTTGGCTTGATGCTCCAAACTTTCCCCGAGGCTATTTACTAGTGGAGGGGAATACGTTTGTTGGCCCTTAATTTTCTTTATCTTATTCCAAACTTTTTCCTCATCTGTGTATGAGTTGATACACGATATAAACTTTGTCCAGCTCTCTCGTATAGCTTGTCGACGCGTTCTCCTTGCCTGCGATTTGATCCGCTTGAAACTTTTCAGGTTTTCTGCTGTAGGGAAATCGCGAAGCAACGCCCATGCTTTGTTCTGAGTGGTTCTTGCTTTCCTGCATGCGTCGTTCCACCATGAGACTCGCCGTTTAGGAGACATGCCACTCGTTTTGGCAATACATTTAGATGCGGCATCAAGTATAAAAGCTGTAAAATACGTGACAGCGTCATCTATGGTCAGGGCAGACAGCTCAGTCCATGTCATGTGTGTAAGATTTCGATACCCTTCCCAATCAGCTGAGTCAATATTTCATCGAGGAACCTGCGGGGGTAGTTGATTTTTGTTCGGCGCACTCAGAATGATCGGGAAGTGGTCACTCTCATAAGGGTTTTTAAAAACATTCCACTTAAAAACAGGTAAAACGGACGGTGATGAAATGTTGAGATCTATGGAGGAGTATGTGTTGTTTGCAAGGTTAAAATACGCAGGCTCCTTTATATTTAAAAGACATAAACTAGAAGAGAGAAGGAGCTGCTCAATGAGACGTCCTCGCGCATCACAGTGAGCATCGCCCCACAGGACATTGTGTGCATTAAAATCACCTAGGACCAGGAACGGCTCCGGAAGTTCATCTATTAATGAATCTAGATCACGTCTGTGTAGCTGTTGATGCATTGGTATGTGCACAGAACATATGGTAATGAGTTTATTAAAAAGTACAGCTCGAATGGCCACTGCATCTAATAATGATTCTAGATCACGTCTGGGTAGCTGTTGACGCGGTGGTATGTACACAGAACATATGGTAATGAGTTTGTTAAAAAGTACAGCTCAAATGGCCACTGCCTCAAGGGCCGTTTGGAGCTTCAAGTGCTGGCATGCTATACTTCGATCAGCTATAATGGCCACACCGCCAGATGGTACGACAGCATCCTCCCGGTCTTTTCGGAAAATAATATATTGCCGTAGGAAGTCCTTGTGCTTAGGAGTTAGGTGCGTTTCTTGCACACATGGCATTTTCGCGTTAAACTTACTCAGACGTTCTTGGACGTCATCTGAATTTCTAAGTATTCCCCTTACGTTCCACTGTTTGATTTTGTCCATAGTGGGAAAAAATGGAAAAAGTGCTGTGTGCAGAGAAGACGGAGATTAGCTCATTTTACATGGCCTTTGTCAGGCCCTGTAATCGCCATTTTGTCCTTTTTGGGCGGTCGAGAGAAGCTCGCCGCTCCTTCGGCGCTTCCTGCGCCGTTTGGCTTGAATTGGTGTTCATAGCCTCTTTCGAGGCACTGGGCGCTCGCTCTACAGAGCGATCTGTGCATCGCTTAGACTTCGCCTCGATCGACGAAGTCTGTCCCCACCGAGCTGGGGGTCGATGAAGCCCCCTTGGCCTCGTGATTGCCCTGGGTGCTGCCAGAGCTTGTATAGGTCACTGTTGTGGACAGGCTGAATGTGGGCAGGGCAGCGCTGGCTGCTCCCGCCGTAGAAGCTTGTGGCATTGGCCTCGGCATGCTAGGCGCGGTCCGGGCAACTGCCAAGGGCCTTTGTGGTGCCGCCCCTCGTTGCACCACTTCGGCAAAAGGTGTTTTTAGTGCCAATGATAACGAGATCCGTTGTCTTGCTTCCCTGAATGTGATATTTTCCTTAACTTTTATAGTTATTATTTCTTTTTCTCTTTTCCAGGCTGGGCACGCTCAGGAGTATGCGGTGTGACTACCTTCGCAGTTAGCACAAAGGACCTCGTCACGAATACATTCATCAGCGCTGTGGCCGGTGGTGCCACACTTAGCACACATCAGCTGTCCTCGGCAGCTCTGGGATGCATGACCAAATCACTGGGATTTGAAACAACGCCTGGGTTTGGAATGAAGGGTCGGACATGGAGAAGTATATAGCCAGTTTCGAGAGTCTCAGGTAAAGTGGTTGAGTTGAGGATGAGTATCAAGTGCTTTGTTGCTATTTCGATGTTGTTACGTCTGATTTTGATGCGCTGGACATGTATTACACCTTGGTCCTTCAATCCATCAAGGAGCTCTTCTTCACTCAGTGTCATCAAATATTCGTCCGATACCACGCCCTTCACTGTATTCATGTTACGGTGTGCGCTCACAGAGACGGGGATGTTACCAAAGGCTACATGGTGCGAGAGTTTATTGTACTGTTCCTTGTCTTTTAATTCGAGAAGCAGATCGCATGTATTACACCTTGGTCCTTCAATCCATCAAGGAGCTCTTCTTCACTCAGTGTCATCAAATATTCGTCCGATACCACGCCCTTCACTGTATTCATGTTACGGTGTGCGCTCACAGAGACGGGGATGTTACCAAAGGCTACATGGTGCGAGAGTTTATTGTACTGTTCCTTGTCTTTTAATTCGAGAAGCAGATCTCCACTTGCCATCTTCGTGGCCTTATAACCGGTTCCAATGGTTTCTCTCAAGCACATGGCCACAAGGAAGGGTGAGATTGCTCTAGCTTTGGTAGATGATTGTTCGCAGAGGAGGACATGGTATTTTGGGAAAGTTTCTCTGTTTTTGGGCCAAAGTAGTGCAGTTGCGTCGGTGCGTACCCTTTTAGAAACATGATCAGTTAGAGAGGGGGTCGAGGATCCCATGGAAAAATGTGTATTTTTCGGTAACGGCACCTGCCACCCACCACGGAGTCCAACAAGGGGATGTGGCAGAGCATGTGGGCATGTCTTCGCAACGCCAGCAGTACGCAGTTACTATAACCCAATATCGTTTACCCTAGTTTGGATAGCCACACAAGGTTAACCTTGCCGCCAAAAAAAACAGAAGTAAATTGAAGAGAGAAAAGAACAGGAAATATTGAAAGTAAGAGGGAAAGACGAAGATGATTAGAGGGAGATACAGGAAAAGGCGACTGCGGTATCCCCTGCGTGGGTCAGCCCAGGGGTGCCGTCTAGATATAACTACCCAAGGTTGGGTAATTACACAGGGTTAAACCTCGCTGCCAGGAAATTCGGAAGTAAACGGAAAAGAGAAGATGACAGGACAGATAGAAAGTGAGAAATAAAGACGAAGATGTAGGAAGAGAGAGATAGGAAAAGGTGACTGCCAATTTCCCCTGGGTGGGTGAGCCCAGGGGTGCCGTCTACGTGAAGGCGGGGCCAAAGGGGTGTGTTGCGTCTGCCGGGGAGCCTTAAAGGTCCAATCACCCGGTGTCGGCTCAACCTCTAAAATCGCCTTTTCCCTAAACACGGCAAAGCCATGCACGGCTAGGCATGGGAGGGAGTCAAAACTCCACCGTTTTCAAGTTCAAGTTTCAAGTTTCATTTTTTTCAAAAACAAGGTACAAAATCTAAGATATACAGACGAGGGTCCTAGAGCCAGAGACTTTAGTGGGACCGTCGGTTTGTCAATACAAATCGACGGTAAAATTTATACAGAGCAATAGGAAATTATTACAATACACAGACATCAAAATGCACTTTTATATCACAAATCAAGCCAAAACACGCAACAAGGTATAAAAAAACGAAGAACAAACGAGTCAAACAGGTGAACGATCACAAGAAAGGTTATTCAAGAAATTGATTTTTGATGGACTTTTTGAACAAAGGAATTTAAGTGCAATGCTTAATGCCGCATTGCAAAAGAATATCACACTGAAAGCAGAAGTTTTTGCCCATAATTAGTATGAGCGGGGGGTAACAGAAAATTTTTATCAGCCGCAAACCTGGTCACATTATTATTCTGCAAAAGATCAGATGTAATAAATAGAAATGCGAGTTGATTATACCGCAGTTTGTGAAACAAGGTCAGAAGATTTAACCATCTTCCACGTTTAGCCATCTTCCACGTCTGTTGGGTGGCGAGAGACGTTGAAGATGGCTTTCGAAGGTTGGCGAGAAAACAACAACATCGTCTAGATAGCACAGGCACGTCGACCATTTAAAACCGCGAAGGAAGGAGTCCATTATGCGTTCAAGAGTTGCTGGCGCATTGCACAACCTAAAAGGCATGACTTTAAATTGATAAAGCCCGTCGGGTGTTATAAATGCCGTCTTCACGCGGTCGCAGTCATCGACTAAAACTTTCCAATATCCAGATCGTAGGTCCAGGGAAGAGAAATACTTGGCACCATGAAGGCAGTCAAGCGCATCATCAATTCGAGGTAGAGGATAGACATCTTTCTTGGTTATTCGATTGAGATGGCGATAGTCGACGCAGAACCACCAGGTGTTGTCCTTCTTTTTAACAAGCACAACAGGTTAACCCCAAGGACTGGTGACTGGTGTCTATGATGTCTTTGTCGAGCATTTTCTCTACCTCCTTCTAGATTATTTGGCGCTCTGAATGAGACACACGGCAAAGACGCTTATGAAAGGGACTGGCGTCGCCGAAGTCGATACGGTGGGCTACGACGCTCGTGTGGCCCAAGGAGTGGTCGTCGATATAAAAAATGCCGAGGTAAGAAAAGATAAGACCACGGAGCGCTTCAACTTGGGGCCGTGACAGGTCTTTTGATATCATTTTGTCTAGGAAAACTCTATTCTGTGCGGCTGTGACAGGTTCGGCTACGGTCTTGATGTCAGGAGTGAGAGATGAAATTGTTCATTCCTCCAGAGTGAAGAGTTCTGCTAACGGAGACGTTGAGGACAGGGAGAAGCGTCTTGTTGTCGCTAATTAACACTATAGTATGAGGAAGTATGATGTTTCGGGAAAAGGTCAGGTCAGTGAGTGGAGCTGTCAAGTAGTCGCCGTCAGGAACAGGTGGGAACGGCGACATAGAAAGGTACACAGCGGCCTGAGGCGGTAATCGTACACACTCCGCAGACCATTGCCGTGTGCGAGCTGCAGGAGGGACATCAGAGTACAGAAGCAACTCTAGCTGTAAAGTGCCGGTTCAACAATCGATGAGGGCTGAATGCGCGGTCAAGAAGTCAATGCCGAGAATCACGTCGTGTGGGCAAGCGTCTAGAACAGCGAAGGGGACTGAAGTGTGAAGGCCGGCAACAGTGACACGGGCAGCGCACATACCAATAACTGATGTTCGGCTGCCGTCGGCTACTCGCACAGTCGAAGACATGGCAGGGAAAAGAATTTTTTTTCAAGCGGGATCGAAGACGTGAACTAATAACGGATATGCGGGCACCAGTGTCGATTAGAGCTGTAACGGTCAGGCCATCAATAAAAACACCAAATAAATTTTGTCTGGAATGAGTGGTCGGTAGAGAATTTTCGGTCTTAGTTGTAAATGCAGCGCCACCTCTAGAAGCTGCATCTGTTAGTTTCTTAAGAACTGCCCAGAATACGCCGGTGACGGAGAGCGACGGCGTTGATAGAAGCGGGGCTGGCAACTCTGAGGCGACGGCGAGCGGCTGGACCGGGTTCTCTGGGTGATGACATCGGCATAGGATGGTTCGGAGCGTAGCGTAAAACGGCTAGGTGGCAAGTCCTGAAGGTGGTCATCGGCAAAACGAGGTGGCGAGTACTGCCCACGATCCTGTCGGTGGTCGTCTAGGAAACGTTGCCAGAAAAGCCATCTGTTGTGGCAGTGGTGGGAAATCTGGTCAACGCGATGGCAAGAGAAGCATATCGGTCGATCATCTTGTCTGCGCCACTCAGATGGATTTCGGTAGCGCGATGAGAACCGCGTGACCGACGCGGCAGCAGCAACAAGTGGGGCGGCGTGGTGGTGAGCGTTAGGATTTATGGGCTGCGGTGTACATGTGGTTGGAGTTTTGAGGAACTAAGACGCCCATGTTGGCAAACTCTTGTCGCACAACAGCCTGAATAAGAGATACTAGGGCCGAGTTGTCAGGCAAAGGGGGATGATAAGCAGAAGGAGCCATGGTTTCCAGCTCCTGGCAGACAATTCTTGTGATGTTTGGAGGATTCACGAATGGACTTGACGCCACAGGATCCTCACCGGAAGAAGTCGCAGTGGTGTTCGTGAGTCGGGAAAAACGTTGAGTGATTCACCTGCTTTTGGCTTGTTCGAACCACCGACATTCACTGACAATTCAGTCAATGGTGGTACAGTTCTTGCATATCAGTATGTGGAAGGTAGCATCGGCTATGCTTTTCAACCCATTGCTGACCTTGTCAAGTTCGGTCATGTCTTTGTCGGCCTTCCAACACAAGGTGAGCACGTCTTGGATATAGGTGACGTACGACTCGGTGGAAGATTTAACTCGTGATGCGAGTTCCTACCTGGCTGTCATGTGTCAAGCAACTAACCGGCCGAACAAGTCACGGAGCTCCTGCTTGCACACGTCCCAACTCGTCAGGTCTTCCTCGTGAGTCTCGTACCAGGCGCGTGCAGTACCTCACAGGTAGAAGATGATGTTGGCCAGCATAAGCGTCTCATCCCACCTGTATTGCTTGCTCACGCGCTCGTATAAGGTGAGCCACTCGTCAACGTCAGTTGTGTCGGTACCGCAAAATGTACCTGGATCGGTAAGATGGGAAGGGATCACATATGACGGAGCAGGCGTAGACTGAACTGACGGCGCACTGCCTTCAAGCATCGTAGCTGAATGAAGCTGACGTCCGCTACGGAGATCCAGGGTCGGAATATAACCCAGCACTTCCACCAAAAGTATGTAACGGGGAGTATTTAATAAGTGAGCGCCGGGTGTACTAACACTGCACACAGTATGCAAGGATGCAGGTCAAGGGGGCAGTTCAGACATGGCCCCACAACAACATCGTCGTCTTCATTCATTCTGCTTTATTTCTGCACCCGTGCCTGAGGTACCTTTCTATACCCGTGACAATATGAAATGTACGATCTTCTCTCAAAAAAGCTTACAACTATTTATGTGTGCAAACGGTCCCCTACCGACAAACATTGGAGGATGAAGTGGTATCTGTTGTTGATAGGGTAATAGAAAGTGTTGTCTTCTCAGCGTGTCTAATTGCTTACACTGGAATAAAATGTGAAGTACGGTGAGTGCTTCTCCATATTTATCACACAAATGTGGATCCCTACCAGACAGAAGAAATGAATGTGTAGTGTTTGTATGTCCTGTTCTTAACCTTGTAAGTATTTCTTCTGTGTGGCGTGATTTTGATACTGGCAGCCAATGACCAAGCTGCGGCTTCATGACATGCAATTTATTACCTCTGTGTGTCCCATGCGCTCTACCAATAGCCCCTGAGATTTTGTTTCAGAAAAGGTTTCAAGTCGAAGGCAGGAATTGGTATCGATGTATTGGTAGTGGTTTTGTATGCGGATTCAGCTAGCTGGCCCCCCAGAACGTTCGTTGCCTAGTATTTCGTGGTGTCCTGGCATCCAGCAGACTACAACATGCTGTTTGGTGAGTATACTGTGCATAAAAGCGAATACAGCGAAACAAAGACAGGGTTTTTGTGCTTTTTAAGAGTTTTCAGAGCTTTTACTACGCTTGGAGAATCTTTGAATGTTATTGCATTCTGTAGTTTTATTTGTTTGGTCTGTTTAACGGCCGCAAGTATCGCATAAGCTTCGCCGGTGAAAATGCTTGTATCAGAGTCCAAAACAACGGCTTACGAACAGGATGGGTCGAAGGCTGCCTACGATACAGAAAGAAGTGTTGGATTTTGAGGCATCCGTAAAGAACTCAAGACGTGTATTTCTGTTGTAGTTAGAGGAAGTATGTCTGTATATGTGCAATTGGCACGTGCTTCGTAAACTCCGAAAAAGACACGTCGCAATCAATCCTTTGCCACTGCCACGGGGGCAGGCATACTGCGGGAGCCATCAAACTGTGTTCAAGTGGCACACCGGTTTTCTTCGTTATGCCCCTCGCAGGCAGTGAGTAGGGCTGCCTCATAGAATGCCGTTTCTGAAACACAGCAAGGTTTCACATATCATTATATGTAGAATGTGAATAATGTTCCTTGTCTGCGTTTGTTTTATGATAATATTTAGGACATATAATATCTCTCTAGGTGGAGCGACCATTCGTTCGATCCTACGTTTGGCTTTCCACGGGGCTAGTGCGAAAAGCACCCGTAGAGAGGCGGATGCCTACATGATGAACAGGGTCAAGCATTTTAAGGGCAATAGGTGTCGCAGACTTATGTGCTATTGCCCAATATTCTAGGTGAGTACGTATGTGTCTTGTTTACAAATCGATCAGACACTTCTTGTCACTTCCCCGCGTAGTGCGTGACAACACTTTTAGAACATTCATTGCTTTTATGCACTTGTTTTTTAGATACCTCATAAGTGGTATGAAGGTTAGCTTGGTGCCCAAGATTAGGCCTAGGAATTTGTGTTCAGTATTAACAGAAAGATCTTGCCCATGCAGTTGAATATCGGGTTCAGGATGAATGCCTCTCTTCCTGGAGAACAAAGCACACTTGCATTACTGTACATACAGTCGGAACCCGTTTTCTTCTGCACAATTGAAAGCATTTTTTTTTTCAAACCAAGCTGAACCTGCCGCTCACACATGGCCAGATTACAAGACTTAAAACCAAGCTAGACGTCGTCTACACATGGGCAGTAAAACATATTTCAAGGGATGAACAAGTGCAAAGAATTCATTTTGATAATAAGAAGTGTGCAGCTAAGTACACAACCTGGCGACACTCCTGTTTCTTGGACAAATGTTTGGGAAAGAACGCTGCCCATTCGAACACGGAATTTCCGATTTGACAAGTAACTTTCGATTATGGTAAACATTCTGCCACGCACGCCAAGGTGGTACAAGTCTCTTAATATTCCAAAGCGCCATGTTGTATCGCAAGCCTTATTGATATCGAGGAACACAGAGAGAAAATATTGTTTGTACACGAAAGCGTCTCTTATCTGTGCCTCAATACGAACAAGGTGGTCTGTGGTGGATCTACTTTCTCGAAACCCGCACTGAAATAAGTCGAGCAAATTGTTTGTTTCAAGTAAATGTACAAGTTGGAAGTTTATCATTTTTTCAAAAAGTTTGCACAAGCAGCTTGCAAGTGCATAGGCCTATAACTCGAAACTGAAGAAGGGTCCTTACCCTCTTTCAATATGGGACTAATAGCCTCTTTCCAAGAAGTAGGGATAGCACCAGAAAACCAGATAGCATTGTACAAGCAAAGTCAATTTTTTCGCGTTTTGATTGGTAGGTTATTCAACATATCTTACACGACTCGATTAGAACCTGGGGTGAAATCACTGCAGGAGTTTAGTGATGTTTGAAGCTCAGCTAAGCTGAAAACTTGGTTGTATGCTTCGTGTTTTGTACATTTGTGTTCTCGTTTCTGCTTCTCAATTCTTGTTTGGTTTTTGTAAAGCATCAGTATAGTTTGACGAGCTGGACACCCGTTTGAAGTGTGCGCCAAAAAGTTCACCTAATCTTCGATGCTGTCACCATGTGTTTTCACGAGTTGAAGTGAGTGTATTTGTCTTCCTGCTACCCTACTAGCTATGTTCCAGACTTTAGCGTCCTGTTTATACGAGCTGATCCCTGTTAAAAAAATTGTGCCAACCTTCCCTTCATGACTGCCTATACGAGCTTCTGCCTTGAGCTTTTATTTTCTTAAAGTCGTCAAGGTTTTCCACTATGGGCGAGTTCCACAGCAACCTCCATGCCCTGTTCTGCTCCTTTTGCGTATTTCGACATTCAATGTTCCAGCTGCTCTTCGGCTTTCCAGCTGCTACGCGAAGGTCGGGATGACGCTCGCGCACGTAGCTTGCAGTGAGGAGACGTCCGGCATCCGGGGAGCACATTAAGTTGGTGGCGCCAGTGTCTGGGTCGTGCGCGTCCCTCGCGGCACAGTCGGCTGCCTCATTTCCGGATATTCTGGTGCGTGAGGGCACCCAGCGCAGCGAAAGGTCGAAGCCCGTTTGCTGCACAGGGTGTAGCTTCCGGGCAACTTTCTGCGCAAGGAGGCTGCCGTCTTCCTCACGCAAGATCGCGGCCAAGGCCACCCGAGAGTCGGAGATGATGGCTGCAGTCCTCATGGGTGCCTGCTCCTTCAGTAAATCGGCTGCCAAATTTGTAGGGGTGAGTTTCGCCACAGTGGAGGAGGCGAGGGAGGGAAGGCGGTACTTGAGAACCGCGCCTACTGATGGCACAACACGGGCGGCGACCACGGAGCCGTCGCAAAGCACTAAACCATCGACGTAAACAAGCAGCCGGCCGTGCAGCTGTTTGTGAAGGAGGGCGCAGCACTCCTGCTGCATCACTGCCAGTGGGATGCACGCCTTCGCTTTGATGTCGCCAATGGTCTTGGTGATCATGAGAGGGATGTGGTGGTACGGTGGTATAGCCGGCCAGCGGCGCTACTGCATGTCTGGCACAACCAGAGCTCACTCACCCGCTGCCCCATGGATGAGTGAGGAGCATATAGCCTGTTCACAAGGAGCTGCAGTTGCCTTGTGGTTTTCAGCAGCAGTACATGATTTAGTGTCCGCTGGGTCACCCGCAGGGAGATGGGAGTTTCCCGGCTTCGGTGAGCGTGGGGACCACCAGGGAGGAGTGAAAAAGTCCGTATACCTACTCCCGAACGGCCTTGCGATGGTCCGTGTTCAAGGCAGCTAGCTGACAAGCACTTAACGAAGCTACTGCTACCGTGTAGATCACGCGTGCTGATGCGACTGTGTTGTACACTCGCAGAGCAAGAGCAGGGGTGCAGCCGTGACCTCGTGCGAGGAGATCGCGTGCGGCGCCGAGTACCTTGCGGTCACTCATCAGCAGATCGTTGATGGCAGGCCGCCAGCTGAGCCAGTGATCTATGGTAATCCCCAAGTAGCGCACCTTCGTGCTCCGCTCGATTGGGAGGCCCCGAAGTGAGAGCCGAGGCGTGGAGCGGCGTGTCGACGCTCGCGGGTGAACGAGCAGTGCTTCCGTCTTATAGGCGGCGAGCGCCAGTCCAATCCCGTTCAGGAATGCGTCAACCGCGTCGATGGCTACCTGGAGGGACTACAGAAGGGCTGCGCGGTGGCGACCGGGGCCGCAGGCAAAAAGCGCGAAGTCATCAGCGTAAATCGCCACATGCACTTCACACGCCATGATGCGCGGGATGTAGTCGGGCAGCTTGGCCAGAGCCAGATTGAACAGAAAAGGCATCAATATGCTGCCCTGGGTGCGATGACGGGGTCGGAACCACTCATTGTGGAGCCAACACGAACACGAAGAGTGCGGTCGCCCAAGATGCTCTCTAGGTAGTCAAACATGCGCCCGCACACACCGAGGTCACAAAGTGCGTCCAAAATCGATGCGTGGGGCAAACAGTCAAATACACTTCTCACGTCGAGCAGAACGAGGATGCAGTATTCGCCGCGGTACTTGGCCTCCTTGGGGGTGGCGATCACGACAGCCAGTGAGTCGAACGTGCAGCGCCTTGGGCAAAATCCGCTAGGTTCTGGAGGGAATGCGTTGGTTGTGGTGGCAATCCAGCGAAGGCGTCGCAATGCCATGGCTTCCTTGACTTTCCCTACGGCCGAGATAAGTGATACTGGCCGGTAAGATGAAAGCTCCGTGGCCAGCTTTCGTGGCTTCAGGATGGGCACCACGAGCACCTCTTTCCAGCTGGGAGGCACCTGACTTGTGCGCCACACATTGTTGTAGGCCTCCAGAAATCGGGCCTGCATGGAGGGGTCAATATTGCCCAGCACCTGGTAGGTGAGGCCGTCCACTCCCGGGGTAGATAGCTTTGTGTGGTTGTTCAGCACTGCTGCGGGTCAATTCTCTGAGAGTAAACTCCTCTGTACACAATGCGCGGATATCCATTAGAACGCCCACGGTGGGGAAGTACTGCTCGGGAGCGAAGACCTCAGGCATAGTGAGTGCCGGCACAGGTGGTAGTCCCTGTGGTGACTGTGGGCAAGCAGGTGAGGCAAACATGTCTGCCAGCAGCTCAGCGAAATCCTGCGTGGCGATATTCATTGCAACAGACACAGAAAACAGGAGAGACAGGTTCTCTGGTTCGAAGAACGGCAGCGAAAATGCGCCGAGCTTAGCCGTGGTTTTAAGGGTCATCTATTGACGAGCAGAGGCTGCCCCAGCTCTAGTCACTCCCTAATGAATTACCCCATCGGCTTTGCTTATCGGCCGTTTGGGAACATTAAAAATACACTCATATAATGTTGGTGTGCTCAAAACTAAAGGAAAGTGGTCACCTCCATATGAAATATTTATGGCTTTCCCTTTTAGTAGGGGTAGAAGTGAAAGGGATATCTTTTGTTGGCGAAGTTATAGTACGTTGGTTCCTTCCTATTTAAGAGAGAGGCACCGGAAGAGAAGAGAAACTATTCAATGAGACGACCCCGTGCATCACAAAGAGAATTTCCCCACAGACCGCTATGCGTGTTCAGGTCCCAAATGACCAGATAAGGTTCAAGTAGTTCGTCTATTAAAGAATGAAATTCACGTTTTTCAAGTCGGTGGCACGGAGGTATTGTTGCGAAGGCGAGGCGCCAACACGGTCCAGAAGGCGCCAATGCTCCGAACTCCACCGCCAAGGTCACCAGCCGTTTGGTAGCATGTGTCACTCAGCTTGAGACTGCTTCAGCACAGAGCTGATAGACGAGAGGACGAGACGACGGTCATTTAAAGCAAGGTTTATGTATACAGCATAGAAATAGAGGCATTACAAATTCGGAACTGGGGCCGACAGCTTAGGGACTCGAAGAGCCAAGCTGTCTTCTCTCGCACGCATCCGTCGGCTTCTCTCTCTGTTACGTAGAGTGCCCGCGACAAGGTTACGAAGGGCGCCACGAAACTCGCCGCTGCCAAGGACACCGGCCGCGCCGACAGCGAAAGGGGCTCGAAGCAACCGAGAGGCTTCTCTGGCACACAGGTCTACTGCCAGGGACGCGCCGCAGGGCCTTTTTCATAGGCACCAACGTTCAACCAGAAGCACCGCTGGCCATGATGTCACCCTCAAGGAAAACTCTAGCCTTGGTCTTTTTTATGCCGAGATGCCCTGCCCACGCGTTTTCATGCACCACTTCCAATTGTTGGCGACGATACTTTTCTGGCACCAAGAGCTGCTCATACTTGCTACCTTGCACATTTGTGTAGCTCCGATAGTGGAGCCCTGCCTTCTCAAAAAAGAAAACATTTTTTTTCTTTTTCTTAAGTTTACGTTTTCTATTAGCGCTTTGATCGAGAGGTCCTCACACTGCTCTCAAATGAGCGTGTCTCGATCAACCCTCAACAGCTCACTCCAACTTACCGCTACAGGCGAGAGCTCTGCACCCCTCTCGCTCTGACTTAATGGCGCCATGTTGTCTCCTCTGCCGACACAGACCGCGCCAGTAGCTTCGGCTACGGGCCGCTCGAGTGACTGCTGAAATAACTCACACGAAGAATTTCCTGTCTAAGGTTCCGAAGACTCGCCGCCAAAATCACACAGATCGGTAGCTTTTGCACTTGGTGCTTCACCGCATTGAACAAGATCGATTTCCTGCAAAAGCTTCCGCGCTTGCGATCGCGTGAGGGCCATGAACCCCAAGTTGGAGAAGAACAATTTACCCTGCTCTATGAGAAGCTGCTCTGAGGTATTAGAAAAAGATAAGAAAAACGATCGAGCAGCGAGGAAGACACAGCCGCTTCGGTGCGAAGCTTACTGAATGGGCCTTCAATGACAACTGTAGCGATTGGTAAGGAGGCACTCTGCTCCTCGGCGGCTTGTCTGATCCACGCGCATCCTCCTGTAAAGTCATCTGGAGACACCAACAAAGGATTGACAACGTCTATGGTTGCCGCTGAGTCTCGAAGTGCTCAACGCGTTTTCCCATTCACACTAATTTCTTGGCAGATACGGCTCTAACAACCGCATGGTTTTTCCGATTCTCGGATACTTGAGAAAGCAAACTTTTGCTTACAGTTTATCGCGATGTGCCCTTTCCTTTTGTAGTTGTAGCAGAGTAGCGAGTTCCCTGATTGAAACGACCGCGTGGTATCAGTGCGTTGTTTAGGAACCTCACTAGATCTCTCCGCTCCCATTTGCCCTTCCCCTACAGTGACCTTCGTAAGAGACGGGTCCTTCCTGAAATTATGGTGCGCAGTGGGTTTCCGCTGATCGGTTTTCTTTGAAAAGGCCTCTTTTTAATTCTTTTCAACGTGCTCCGCCCTACTATGTAACTTTCAGTGCGTGTAATACTCCTCACCTGCCTCTGCTTCCTTGTTTAGCTGTACTTCGCCAAGCTTGTCCTGCAGCCAAAGCTTGACATCCTCCTCGACGCAGCGGTAGAATGCATCCAGTGGAATGCATTCTACCACTTTATCGTGATCGTCATAAGCACCTTCTCTCTTGAGCTATTCAATTAAATCGGCTTTAGGACGACACGCGAAATCAATGTGTAACTCATTCCTCTTATTAGCATACCGGAACCTTTGCCTGAAAGCCACGGGTGGTAACTTAGAACGATTCTGGAGCACTTCTTTAACCTCGTCATAGCTCTCAAACACTTTCCTCGACAAGCACGTTATCGCGTCGGACACTTCACCGGGAAGAAGAGCTAACAGGTTCTGCGCCCAAAGAGACCGCTCCAAAGCATTTCGCTCACACGACGTGTTCAAACTTGACGAGATACTTCGCCATGTACTCACTTACTACAAACGGTGGCAGTTGGTCCCTAATTCTACAAACCGCTGACCTGAAATGTCGTAGAAGCTATGCTAGGTGCCTGCGAACACTGTAGGATTGCCACTTCTATTCGTTTCAACTCGAGGCGCTCCTGTCTATCGGCCTCTTCACGCTCGCGACGTTCTCGCCTTTCAGCTTGTTCGCGTTCGCGAACTTCTCGCCTTTCAACCTCTTCGCGGCGTGCTTTGGTATCCACCCAGGCCTCATCGACTCCCTCAGCCGACACTCCCTCATCCTTCATGATCTCAAAGATCGCTTGCTTTGGTTTCGCACAGCCCAAAGTAATGCCGAGTTCCTCACAAATATCGATGAGTTCCTTCACTTTAAGGTTATATATCGTTATCACTAGCCTCTTCCTGTTTGCCTTTGTTAAGAATCTACTTGACGTACCGACTGTAAGTCTACTAGCAAGACGCGCAAGCAATTTTTTTATACTGCCGTGTTCACACCCTCTGCATTAACTTTGGTTTCAAAACGCTGAGACTTGGCTTGAAACAATCAAAGCTCCCCCACCAATGCTTCACACAGCCCTTCTCTAAACTACTATAACCTGTGCTAGAGTAGTCTGGTGAACTGAGGGGCAAACATCAGGCACTCACCGCATAGATGTCACTTACTCCGGCCGATCCCACCGCTGCCACCACTGTTACGAAGGCGAGACGCCAACACGGTCCCGAAGGCGCCACTGCTCCGAACTCCGCCACCAAGGTCACCAGCCGTTTGGTAGAGTGTGTTACTCAGCTTGCGACTGCTTCTGCGCAGAGCTGATAGACGAGCGGAGGCGACGTCTGCGAGTTAAGGAGGCAAGGTTTCTGTACAGCATAGAAACAGAGGCGTTACAAGTTCGGAACTGGGGCCGACAGCTTAGGGACTCGAAGAGCCGAGATGTCTTCTCTCGCACGCATTCGTCGGCTTCTCATTCTGTTACGAAGAGCACAGCCGACGAGGTTACGAAGGGCGCCGTGAAACTCACCGCTGCCAAGGACACCAGGTGCGCCGACAGCGAAAGGGTCTCGAAGCAACCGAGAAGCTTTCCTGAAACATAGGTCTACTGCCAGCGACGTGCCGCAGGGCCTTTTTCACGCGCCGCAGGGCACCGTGTGGATCCTTTGAGTCACCAACGTCCAACCAGAAGCGCCACTGGCCGTGATGTCAGAATCCTCCAATGGGGCCTGGCGCTGGGCCGCGTCATGCTCATCGAATCCTGAGCTGCTGCACAAGGTTGCACCCAAGGACGAATGACACCGCCACGCATTGCTTTACACGGACGGCTCGGTGACGGGGGACGGATCGGCTGCTGCTGCAAGCGTCATCCCGGCGCTCCGAGACGAAAGGAAGTGTCGTCTTCCGCTCCCGGCAACTTCGACGACCGCTGAGCTCGCGGCTTTGAACTTAGCGGCCGATCAGCTGGCCGAGCTTCTCCCATCTTCGGCCGTCATCTTTTGTGACTCTCGGGCGGCCCTCCTCACCCTTGCGAGGGGTGAGAATGGCTCTTCGATCGCGCAGCGCATCACGCGCAAATTCACCGTGATCATCCGCAGTGGGTGTGATGTGTCGTTTCAGTGGGTGCCCTCACACGTCGGAGTGCGCGGCAACGAGGAAGCCGACGAGCTCGCAAGGGACGCCCACGACCCCTCCACTCCCACAACGAACTTCGTTCGGGACTACGATGTGGCGCGACTCATAATCGCACGCCACGTCCGAGCTCTACACCCAGACCCCCGCACGGCAGCCGGTAATCCTGTCCCCCGCCTGCCGTCAACGGGCATCGGTCGGCGTGCTCGTGCTTTCCTGCTGCGCCTTCGTGCTGGATGCGGCCGAACAGCACAACTGCTCTCAAAACAGCGTGGCAGTGGCAGCCCTTCGTGTGTGCAGTGTCCGGCAGAGGAGACCGTTGAACACATTGTGTGCCAGTGCCCGGGATATGCAGACATCCGTCGCCGTCTCTGCAACAGCTACCGGAAGCTCGGCCTGCCACACGTGAGTGCAGAACACTTGCTGTTCCCCTCGGCGAACGTAGCAACACGTCGTCGGGCGTTCTATGCGCTCCTTGATTTTTTTGGCGACGCGAACCTTTTCACGCGCCTCTAAAGAGGCCCGCTACAAACCCACGTGTTGTTGTTTGCTGTGCCGCGCGCCACGCCCCCTTGGAACCCCACGTGACTGTTGACGTAGGCCACTCCCACCTGCCTGACAGCCTTTTTCTTCTCTCCTGCGGATCCTCTCCCGTCGGGGCGGACACTCTCTCCCCTTCCGTCGTGGTTGCGGAGCGCCCAAACTTCTTGCCTGTTCGGTGGTGTGTGTGTCTGTGCGTGGTTTTTTTTTTTTTTTCTCTCCCACTACTCGGGCGCATTCATCGTTTCCGGCTTCTCGGCGGTCTTTCGCTCGGTTGCGTGTGCTGTGCGTTGTTTCTCGCGCGCGCGCGCGCGGGGCCAGTGATTGAATGCATTTCACCACTCTATACTTACCTCTTCTCTTCTGACTCTTTCATTCCCATTCCCCCTTCCCTGCGCTTTCCTGTGGAGGTGCCCTCAATCAGAGAGGCAGTAACGGGACAGCGCTTTTCTCTTCCTTTTCCTCTTTCATAGCCACTCATTGCTTTAGACTCGCCAGACTGGAAGGCGCTGATTGTTTCAACGGGCTCGTGGGCTGAGGGAGCTCGTTGTTCGTTGCGTGACAGACCGGCGCCACCGCTTGATGACGTCGTTGAGATGATTGCGTCAGGTGGGTTCGACCGCTGGCCTTGACACAGATTGCCTTTGCAGAGGCATTGGCATTTGGTGTGGACTCGCAGGCGTAACAGTATGTACATACAGCAGACTGTGACAAGTTTGTTTAGAAGAACTGCTCGGACAGCCTCTACCTCGAGTAAAGTTTAAAGGGATAATTACGTACATGTTATTGACTAATTATAACAGCTACACCACCGGGTGATAGCATGACATCATCGCTATCTTTTCGGAAGACTACATAGTTACGTAGAAAGTTTGTGTGTGTTCGTTTTAATTATGTACACACTGCACTCTTGGATTGTGTTCATGTAGGAGTTCGTGTAGATCATCGAGGTTTCGAAGCCTCTCATGTTTCACTGTAATATTTCTGTCTGCACATTAAGAAGAGATGCTGCTGCGCGTACAGAGAGTATCCTGTGTTGAAGTGAAGTTGTTGATTCAGGTGGCAGGACGGTCGTCTGGCCCCGTTATTGACTTTTTTTTCTCTTGGCACGTTAATATAAGTGAATTCATGGCGTCCATATTGCTCAGGGCAGAAGGAGGCGGTGCCTGCCTTGTAGTGCCGTAAAGCTCTGCGCACTTGCGGCCATGCATTTCCTTATAACTACTAAAGCAACAGTTTATTATTCCTAGGAGGCGAGGGAACATGGGAGCGACTTTAATGGACATCTGCTTTAATTTTTTTACACTTAGCGCTTTAAACAAGTTAAAAAAAACGCAAGGCCTGCGCGGAATGCGCAGCACCGTCGCAGCGAAAACTAGAAGAGCGGCCTTTCAGCGCCTTCTCTACACACTCTTTAGAATTCTACAATCACGCTGCTCGATATTCAATGCGCCATAATTAATCATAAATTTTGTGTACTAGGCAAGCATTCACTCTGCTATCCTTCATCATTCTTTGGAGAAGCGTACGCATTATCCACGACACACTTGTTAGAAATTTTGTGCAATTGTTTATGCAGTGCCTGACGACGAGGAAATATGCGTGAAGTGGGTATGCGCCACAGTTAATAAGTGATCGAGAACACGTTTTCTAATGGCTTGGAGCATTAGATGACTCAGTAGTTACAAAATTCACATTGTGTGACGCCTGGCTGTTCCGTTGTTCTAAAACACTTTGTTACTGATGTTAACGCGCTTTCTTTCCCGACAACAAGGACTCGCTCGCTGGATTTTATGCCGACCGGTTGTGCCCTCGCGATCTCCGACGTCAGCGTAGCTCTGGAGGACTGGGCTGACCCTACGTCATCTCCTCGTACTGAGCGCTGACGACAGCGTAGCTCTGAACTTCTGGACTCGTGCTACGCCATATCATGACGTCGACAAGAGCTCTCGCCAGTGGTGTCCCGTCCTCGGACTCCTGCAACTGTGTCCATCTTTCCTGTCTTCTTACTGCCATCATTCGCCTTCCCGGCGCTTCGCTCTCTCCTTCCTCTCTCTCTATCTCTTTACCTTTTAATCATATCCTTTTAATCCCTCCTTTGCCCCCACTCCTCGTGAGCTACTGTTGAGGTGTCCTCCCCCTGAGAGACAGTTACAGGGCTCACTTTTCTCCAATTTTCATTTAAATCACTCCCCCCCCCCCCCGACATCAAGCCTGCCTAAGGCCAGTTTAGAAACGAGTTCCAAGCACTGGTGTCACTACTCCACAAGCCAAACCACAGTCCTAAACTCTTAGAAGCATTTAAACGAGCTCCTGATACTATCAAACTTTTCATTAGTATATACTACATTTTCGACACTCCGCAGGGATTAATCGTACAAGCACTCCTCCAACATACCTGTGTACCATTGCATGCATGTAGATTCAGTGCGCATTACTGAAAGGAGTGCGTCCCTAAGCTTAAACGACAGGCCCAGGCATTTGTTCCCCAGACATTTGTTCGCCCTCAACTTTTTTTAGAATTTATTGGGGTTGTTTTCATTACATTTCATGAAATGCACAACACTGATTAGACCCATAGCCTTAGGCTAGTAGGGGGTCTAACGAGAGAAAGTGTACAAGCAGAATACAATTTGTATAAAACAATCACAGCATCAAAAAACATTTTTTTCAAGAAAACTAACAAGATTACACGAGAGATTTCATTAGGATTTAAGGGGACGTAAATGTTTGATACAACGTACCGAAATTCAAAGAGAACACAATGTTGCACTTTGTTCATAAATAATCAAATAAACAAGTACAGACAAAACATCAAACTATGTGTAAAGTTTTGTACATGGTCAATACTATTGTTCTACTTGTTGCAAATATTTTTAAGTGCGCAATTACTTTAAGGGGAAATTTTTTTAAAGTAGTTTTTCAAACTTTGGGAGAGCTGAAGCTTGCAATACTTTCTTAACAACAGAGCTTTACAATGTATTGCAATTTATACATTCCGCAAGATTTTATATCCAAATCTTTTATCGAATTGTCGCTACTTTCATATATGGTCTTCGACTTTTGAGCCTATGCATCGTGACAGCATATTCAAGCCATTTAGTGAGGGTGGTTTCAAATTAAAACACCTTTATCTATGGCAAATAATGTCACGATTCTTATTTTCTTCGAATCAATTCCTATCCTGTTCTCCGTTCCTTCTTGCAGATTACACTTGTTGATTGCTTACCAGACCTAACTGTTTCATCAAACTTCTCCGAATGCTTATGTTTGTGGGGATTCAAGCAGGAAGTTTACCTCGCAGTTCAGTTTCTTAAAGCTCGCTCTTCGGTAGAATACCTGTACACAGTATCGCGCAAGGTACTGTATGAGGATCAGATTGACAAGGAGAGAGCGCGCTTTCCTCCTCTGCCTCCACGACGGTCAGCCGAGGATGACGGAAAAAATGCACCGACTAACGGGTAAGGGAAGCCCGTTCTGCTCCCACTCTTTAGAAGCTTTTCTCTTTAGAAGCTTGAGTACTTGGTCAGGATTTTTTTTAAATATGCTAAATGGCAGTGAGGTTCATACTTCTCACTTGTATGTAGAAGCTTAGAACTTCAAGTTTTTCTACCTGCTTGATCGCGGATCCGTCCTGACAGTGCAAGATAATGTTGGGTTCTTCACCTGGGACATAGCCCTTGGGTCTTCGACCCCCACGTCAATTTTTTATAACCAAAGGTTGTGACTTCGCCGCCAAACAATTTAGCTCCATTTCGCCGAGAGTGACTTCCACGATGTCTACACTCTCCTGAAGTCTAGTCTCCGTTTGGCCTATGTTTTCTTTGGCGCTCCATATGGTTATATCGTCGGCATATATTGCGAAGTGTATACCTTCTACTCACTCCTAATCTCTCGCAACTCTGGTCATTGCTAAATTATATAACATGGGTGAGAGCACAGCTCCTTGTGGGGTGCCTCTGTTGCCCAGTGCCCCCTACTTAGATTTTACTTCTCCTAGTGCGATGCTCGCTTGTCTACTACTAAGAAACGACTTGAATATGCGGAAAAGCCTCCCACACAGACCCCGCGTTGATAGGACCTCGAGGATGGCCTTATGCCCTATGCGGTCAAAAGCTTTTTCGACGTCGAAACCAAGTAGCGCTCTCGTATGCACTGGTGCTTGATCAAGAGCATGGCGTTCCGAGTCGACAGCGCGGGACGGACACCGATCATGTTATATGGGAGTATGTCATGTTGTTAGACGTAGCGCGTGAGTCTGTTGAGAATGATGTGTTCTATAGCTTTACCTAGGCATGACATAAGTGTGATTGGACGGAGGTTATCTAGGCTGAGTGCTTTACCTGGTTTGGGCATGAGAATAGTATTGGCTTGCTTCTATTCCTTCGGATATTATCCTTTTTTCCCATAAGTCGGTGAAGTGATCCGTCATGTAAATGATAGAGTTATCATCCAGATTCATTAACAGTTTGTTGGTAGTTCCATCGGGCCCGGCTGCCGATCTGCTAAAAAGACCATGGAGGGCAGCTCGCACTTCCCCCTCAGTGAAACCACGGTCCATTTCCTCGCATGGTGGTCCAGAGTACTCTTTGTCTTCATCGTTATCCTCCGGTTGTTTCAGCGGGAGATATTTTTCAGCAAGCTCATGATTAGCTCTTGAGTCCTGGACTGGCTTGCCTGATGTACTAGTTTCGCAATAGCCGTTCACATGTTAGACTTAGTTTCGTTCTCGTTCAATAGATGTTTGAGGAGGTTCCAACTGCCCCCACGATTGACTCTACCGTCTGCCTAGTTGCAAGCTTCGTCCCACTGTTGTTTTGTGAGGGTTTGTGAGTGCTCTTCTATCTGTCTATTCAGCAACGCTATCTTTTCCTGAGCTTTCTGTTAAGTCTTTCTGTTTTCCATTTTTGCAGGATGAATTTCTTGGCCTCATTTAGATGTGCGAGCCTACGGTCTATGGTCTTTATGCTGTCTCCGTCGTGATGTTTCTAGTGGCCTCCTGCAAGCCCTCTGCGACCTGGTTGATCCAAGTCTGGAAGGACTGTCTGCCAGTTTCTATGGGTTTCAATTCTAGTCGTTCTGCTCTAGCTTTCCTAAAAAGGTCCCAGTCGGTGCACCGAAAGGTTCTAGTCTGTTGTTTCGGCATTCCTATACCAATGTGTATGATATAGTGGTCGCTACTTAGATCTGTGCCTGAATTTTCCCAGCTATCTTTGTTTAAGTTCTTCACAAAACTGAGGTCTGCTGTAGTCTCTCTGCACGTGGACGTACCACAGCAGGTGGGAAAAGCCGGATCAGTGATCAGGCTCAGTCCGAGATCTGTGGTGAGGTTCCACAGCCCTTCTCCTTTCTTTGTATTCCAAGTGTATCACCACGCCTTGTAGGGGGCATTATGGCCGCTTCATAATATAAGCGAGGAGCTCTTGGTGATGGCGAGTGCCTTGGTGAAAAGTGTCCTGAAGTTCTATTTCCTGGCGCTGGGACTGCTGTAAATGTTTAAGCAGAAGATGCTGCGCGTCTTGCTCCCCTGCCTTTTAAGTACAACTTCTACTAAGGTATACTCGATTTTAGTCAATCCAAGCGGGATATCGTGTTCAATAAAAGGTAGCTTTCTGTCAACGAGGGTTGCATATCCTCTCCCGCAATGTTTTCCTCTACATACCGATTTGTAGCCGGTTAGTTTGACCTCGTCCGATAAAGTTTCCTGCAGCATAATTACTTTTGGTTTGTCCCCCATTGACCTGATTAATTGGTACAGCGATGCCTTTTTGTTGAGTAATCCGCGACAATTTCACTGTCACACACGAAAACTGTGCGTGCTAGCCATAATTACTCGATGAGTTTAGTTTGCTCTTACCCGCCGTCGTTCTTTTTGGAGTACTCCCTGACGGTCCAGAGAGTGAATTTAGACTTTTCGAGTCTGACGGCAACAATTCATCATCATTTTTTATTTCAAGTTTCTTGAATCTCTTTTCTGCCGTCAACTTCCATTTCCATAGTGTGTCCACTCTGAAGTTATTCCTTTCTGTCGTCTCTTTGATTTCTTTAATAACCACTTTCAGTTCAGTAAGGACTGAGAAAACTTAATGACTTTCGGGGCTAACTGCTTTCTTTTTAGGATCGGGGGAGCAGTCCCCCTCACATGATTCATTATTTTGACTGACTGGCCTGACTGTTACTACGCTCGCAGGGCAAGGCTGCGTCTTCTTTTTGAGTTCGATTACCTGTTTGGTCAGTTCTTCGTTAGCCCTCCACAAAGAGTTTATCTCCCTAATTAGTTGATCTATTCTGGCATAATTGCTGTCAGTCACCGCTGGCGCAGCACTGCTACTAGCGGCTCTCACGGTACTTTTTGCTTTATCGGCCCAAGTGGTCCCATTAGCCGGCATGGCACCAGGCGCTCCAAATTCTGAGCTCTCCGGCACTCCACTCGACTTGGAGTGGCTGTTCTTCCTGGGTAGTGAACAGCGTCTGGATAACGAGCAACTCCGAGAGCGTGAGCGGTTTCTGGGGCTCTTGTGTAGACTTGGCGTCTCCATAGGCGCCTTCGTGGCCGATCGCGACCGGTCGCGTTCCCGTCGGCGCGCCCCGTACTACATGGGGTATTTGAAACCGCTTCCTACAGGTTTTGTCTCCGGTGGGGTGGCCTCCTCCGCAAAACCTATACGTGGGTGTGCAGATGTGGTTCTCTGGTGGGTTGAGGGCTCCACACCCTCGACACTGAACAGAGTCCGGCGTTGGGCACACATACGAGCGATGTCTTACCCTACCACAAGTGAAACACACGTCAAATTGTTTTCTGGAGAGCTAGCATCTTACCAAGGTTGGTGCGTAACATACAAGCTTTGGCACACGCAGTCCGTCGAAGAAGACTATGACTGAGCCCAAAGTCTTGATACGCTTTCCAGCCAAAGCTAGCGGATTGCGCTCATGCACGACATTTGTCGTTATAGCAGATTGGGAGTCCCTGATGTCGACTCGTCTAATCACACCTTTGCAAGTGGCGTGTGGGGCCATTTCGTACGCATTGACTTCATATTCCGCTTCCACGATCTTGAAGGACTTGAATCTGACATACCTTGCCACATTATCTGGTTCAGGCGTGCTAACCACGATGATATTTTGCGTGAAGTTGGGGCACACTACATCTTCATTTGCTTGCTCTGCCGTCAGGCCCAAAGCCTCGATCACTGCACTTTCGATCGCCGTGGTGCTCACTTTGCTCAAATTCAGTCTTCCCCGTGGTCGGATTATAATCTCATGATGCTCCTCATGCAGCTTGGGCATCCTCGAGGCTTTGACAACACGATTCGTGAAGGCGAAGTTGGAATTTGCGGCTCTCCTGCCACCACCCGTGGCGGCGTCTACACTGGACGCTTGTGAGTTGCATGGCATCGCGTTGGCCGCTGTGCTGCTCTTCTTCTTAGCACGGAATCGTCGGCCAGCAGCAACTTGCTAGCCAAAATTCTCCTCGTCATTC
Source organism: Rhipicephalus annulatus (assembly GCA_013436015.1). Classification (NCBI taxonomy): domain Eukaryota; kingdom Metazoa; phylum Arthropoda; class Arachnida; order Ixodida; family Ixodidae; genus Rhipicephalus; species Rhipicephalus annulatus. Next base: position 18,541 of record WOVY01000228.1, on the reverse strand, counting down.
TCGGATTCGTCGGAAGTCTCATCGTCCATACGGGAGTCCGTCATGTCCGGGGGGAACGTAGGCCCGCTAGGCCTAACGGGCCCTACTCCTCGGTATGGATCGCTCCGCATGTAGTGGGGTGAACAGGAGAGGAACCGGTAATATTGTCAAAAAAACGTTGCCCACCTTGTCATTTGTTATCAGTCAATTTTCGACAACATCACGAATCGAATGGTGTGCTGGAAATGGTTGCACCATGAGAGAATGGCCAGTCGAACAACAGAAAAGACGGAGCCGATGTGAGACGCGTCTGCTCTCATTGGCGACCGCAGCACCTCTCGCGGCCACACCTCTCCCAACTCGGTGGATCTGCTACTCCCGGTCTTCGTGGCGGCCTTCCTGGATGGTTGTGTGTTGCGATCAATCGGACGCGCGCTGGTGAAAACGAATCGAATGCGACCTTTTTTTTAAACTCTTACTTTTTTCCTTCCCTTCCAATCCACTTGTATTCCCACCACCCTCCCCTTGTGCCGACCTGTTGAGGTGTCATCCCAGTGATAGACGTGCAGTAACGGGTGGTACTTTTCCTTCCGTTTACATAATCACTTGGAGAGAGAGGATTGACTGAGTATGATCTTCCCACCTCCATCATACCGCTCATTGTACTCCTATCCTCCAGGCCACGATGTGTTGATGCGAGTGCGCGAAATGTACATTTCACTGAATTCAAGAACGTTCTTCTATATAAACTACACTCTGATACATTGGCGGTAAACACATGGTTAAAAAGAAAACGTCTGTTAACCACCGTCTATGTGATGTGCCAAAAACAATTGAACATCGCTTTGTCAGCCACAAAACTGTTTTGTGATGTCGTTCAGCAAGCACTGAGAAAACGTTCATTCACTAATTCTTACACAATACGTTATCTTTTATCAGCAGCGCCTGACAAAGCGTCATATGATATGTTTTTCCTGATGGGTATGCACAGCTTGTGGAAGACACGAATGCAGGACCGCAATGCAGAGCCCACCACCTAGTCTTCAAGCACACACTTCACTCAAATGGATATTCACCTCAAAGACATTTATGCCGACCTAGACTTTAGAACGGACTGGTAATCCATCTTGGAGAGCTGTTTGACCTGTTTTACATAACACGATGTGAAAAACTCTCGATGTGAAAACTCACACTGTGTTAGCCATTGAGTGTTTATAAACAACGCTTGAGCACTCATTGTCACCACTTGGTTGTACTTTTGTTTCCTTGATTTTGTCTTTATTACGGAAGTACTTTATTAGACACCACGAAAAAGTGGTGTGGCTCAGTGGTATGATACTGGTCTGGCACGCAGTGGAACCGGGTTCAAATCTATTATGTCATTATGTTTTTATTTACCGAGGTTTTTTTTTCCGTTCGGTACTGGTTACGGGCGACGGCAGTGGCAAACAACTACGGTGTCGCACGTGTCCGTGTTCTGATCTGATAACACCTTTCGCTCTAATAAAAGGTACTGAGGGATATCAATTCTCATTATATTTACGCAGTTGCCCCTCAGCAGAAGTAACCAGTGAGCACATGCAGCGTAAATAAAAGTTTCACTCGCACACAAGCATAACCCATTGGTGAATAATTGTAGCGTGTGTGCAAACTTAGAAGCTCCTGGATATCCGAAGAAAGCAATGCTTGGAAAACTTCCAACCGTTTGTCTAATAATATGTTCTGCTCCATTATGAGGTAAATAAAATTTCGAGAAGCCTCAATATATTTTAAAAGGACCAATTAATACTGCCCCGATGTATTACCCTTCCTTTTCAGCTGCTTATTGTACCATGTTCACGATTAATTCTGTCTTTCTTTTATTTTTTGCCTGTACCACTCCTTTGTGGGTAAAGTTTAGGTAGAGTGTACTAGAACGAGGGGAGTGCCCGGAACGACCTCAACACTAATGCATTAAAAGGACACTAACAGCAAATAACAATTTATGTCAGAGTGAAAGCTCAATGTATGACAACCTCTAAAACGACATTATAATAAACAACAGTGCCCTACTTACCGAGAAATTAAGGTAAAAGCACAAGAAGACAAGCGACACTGTAGGACATTTTAAAATGATCCCGGTGACATCAGACGGACCGCCTACAATTAATCGCTAGTAATCGATTTACCTGCACTAAATAAAGAACTTTCCGTGCATAAAGAGACGGAATAAAATGCTGCTTGTTCGTTTCTATTTGATTCATGGAAAAAAGAACTGCCGGATGTTACTATGGGAAATGGCGCGAGTGGTTTCAAAATTTCATTTTTGCGTTGTTACATGAGACAGGTAGTACCATCTAGCGGGACGCAGTTGAAACAAAAGCGTCTGCCATCTCGAAGCCAATGGCGGAAAATTGATCAATGGCCATTGTTTCTGCTGTGGCTCCAGTTGCTTTCGGTCTGTTTCTACTAGCGTAGTAAAGCTGGGCAACGTTGAGCACGGCACAGTGGCGTGAGACGGTCCGGTCGGTCAACTTCTTGAGGCGAGTAATTTGAAGCGCACTAACCCGATGCGGATCACTGAAACGGGATTTTATTTGAAAATAGGCTCTTCTTTGGCACGGAAGTAACACTACGACGTCTCTGAACCACTATTTCAACAATAAACGTTGACTTAATAGTTGGCTTTAGTGTCCCTTTAAAAGCGAAGCTCAAATGAAGTCAATCCGCTTGTGGCGCTGTGATCGGTAGTCTGCAATATGTCATCTTTTTAAGAACCGCGTGCAGCTCCACCGAAGAGTCTACCCCTCATTCCCATGCTCGTTGAATCGCCGTGTATTGCAACTCCCATAGACACTAGTGCCAGATTTCCCTCTAGTAAGCATTGTGGGAAACTGTATGCAGCCACCAAGGAGGATACATAAAACTTGCTGGAGTGGAAGGGGTGCTGTGCGAGTGAAGCCAGTCGCCGTCTTCTTGCCAGTGGCAAAAAGCGTGCTCTGCGCCATCGCGAGCTGCTGATTTTGTCTGTTCTTGTTTATTTATTTATTTTTTATTTAGTATACCTCAAAGGCCCAATTCGGGGTATTACATGAGGGATGGTCATAACTAGCAACATATTAACGATTCAATCACGGTCTTGAATACATGTGGGTCGGAGTGGTGCATGGCGAAGGCAGGCAAGTTGTTCCAGTCCCGGGCGGTTGCAACAAAAAAGGAGCGAAGGTGAGCAGTAGTTTGTGCTGGCGGTGTATAAACGGCTCGGGAATGGTTTGTACGGCTGGATAATCGATGAGCAGGCAAGATGGCTGGAACGTTGAAAGGAGCGTGATAAAATTTGTGAAAAAGACAGGGCCGAGATATATGACGACGTGATTCTAGGTTGTTGAGGTAGCTACGAGTTTTAAGTTCGGAAACGCTGAAATGATAAGAGTACACGGAGTAGATGAACCGGGCTGCGCGATTTTGTACAGATTCGAGAAGGTTAGATAGATTAGATTGAGGAGGGTCCCAAACCAAGCATGCGTACTCCAATTTAGGGCGAACAAATGTGGTGTAAGCTAACAACTTCACTGTTGAGGGGGCAAGTTTTAAATTCCTACGAAGAAAACCCAGCGCACGATTAGCGGAGGATGCTACGTTGTTAACGTGAGTGGATCAGGTGAGGTTGCTTGAGAATGTTACGCCGAGGTATTTATAGGATTCTGCTGTTAAGATTGTAGAGCCCGAATTGGTGTAAGTCGCTTGCTGGTAATGTTGCTTACGTTGAAATGATATTAGCGATGTCTTATTTACGTTTAAAGACATTAGCCAGTCATTAACTGATTGATTTGTGGGGTTTAACGTCCCAAAACCACTTCTGATTATGAGAGACGCCGTAGTGGAGGGCTCCGGAAATTTTGACCACCTGGGGTTCTTTAACGTGCACCCATTAGCCAGTCATTACAACAGGATTCAATAAGGTTAAGGTCGTTTTGAAGTAGAGCAATATTGGTAGGGTTTTTTATTGGACGGTACACGACGCAATCATCTGCAAACAGGCGAATATTTGATGAAATGTTTGGGAGGTAATTTATATAAATTAAGAAAAGTAGGGGTCCGAGTACTGTGCTCTGTGGGACGCCAGAGATTACGGGAAGATGGTTAGATGAATGGTTGTTGGCATACACAAATTGTTGCCGATTAGTCAGAAAACTACGAATCCAGTTGAACGTCGATGTATTAATGTTTAAGCAAGAAAGCTTGAGGAGCAGCCGTTGACGTGGGACTTTGTCAAATGCTTTTTCAAAGTCTAAAAAGAGGGCATCGGTGGGTATATTTAGGTCAACGCTAGAACTGATGTCATTGTAGAATGAAGCAAGTTGTGTGTCGCAGGATAATCCTGAGCGAAACCCATGTTGACTATGATGAAAGAAGTTGTGGCGGTTTAAGAACTTGATGGTGTTAGAGTAGACCACATGTTCCATTAGTTTAGAGCAAATGCTAGTGAGCGAGATGGGACGATAGCTGCTAGGCTGGGATGGAGGGCCCTTTTTAGGGACTGGTACAATCTTACCCACTTTCCAGTCTTCCGGCACCACTTCTGAAGACAGTGATTGCTGAAAAATATGGCATAATATCAAACTGACAATGGGTTGTGTGTTTTTTAACATTTTAGTGTTGATGCCATTGGCGCCACAAGAAGATGTAAGCTTTAATGAGTCGATTAATTTAGCAATGCCCTGTTGAGAAAACGTGATGTCCGGCATCATGTCGTAATCACGAGAATGGAATGAAGGGAAGTTGCCGTTAGGTTCGATAGTGAACATGGAAGAGAAAAAATTATTAAGTTGTTCGGCGGCTTCATCGTCGGGGATCGGAAGGTTATGATTATCAAACAGTGCCAGTGGTTGGGAATTTTGAGGGAATTTTTGATTGCGAATTTTTTGTTTCACCTTGTCGGCATGTAAAGACAAATGGTTTACAATGGTTGCCTCTTGCGTCGTTTACGGATTTGCCAACAGGTTGAGAAAAGGTTGTGGCCTCACATTCCACCTGTACGTACATGAAAACGTTTTCGACATAGCCATTCCGCGCTCGTTACTAAAGGGAGCTATAGCTGACGCGATCTAAGCGTGCAAAACATAACAGTCCGGATGTGTTTACAGGTTTTCTAAGGATCACGTAACGCGGAGCCTCTGGGAGTGGGCCGTTCGCCGTGAGAAGTAGAATGCGAAAGACTGAGATCACTTCGCTCAGTGCACTTCGCGCCAGAGTGCTTTGACCACCTCTTTGACATTGAAGGGAAGCATGTGAAATGGGGTTATGAAGTGGCATTGAAGGCACTTCAACGGGAAGAAGGGTTGTGGCTCAGAAACGAACTTACGAAAGTCCACGTCCAATGAGAAAAGCAAGAATATGAAGTTATGATATGCTGTACTACTGATCGAGTGCCTCAGTTGCCGACGCTTTGGACTTCTGCGAACAAAAGCTAAAGCTGCCGCGATTCAAGGGTGCCAGCACAAGATCTACGTTTATTAGAACTTTTGATCGCTTGTTTGACATCTTAAACTCCAGGAACCCGCTGGCAAGGTCGTACAAAGCGCCCTTTTGGCAGGGGAACGAAGCATTCTGGAAGTCGTTTTTTACGGAGACTCGAGCGTACATAAACGGGCTGAGAGATTCGGCAGTGACAGAAGGACTGAAAAAACAGATTCATTCGTTTTTGAATACGCATGGCAAGCACGGAAAAAATGTTTGGCAGACTTGTCAGCCAGGGTCAGCTGAAATACTTACTGACACACAAACTCAGTCAAGACTATGCCGAAAACTTCTTTGAATCAATACGTAGATGATTGGTTCAGACGGAAGTCACGTCTTCAAGTTCTGGACACTGCTCCCAAGATGTTCTCTCCGGATTGAATGCAACGACTCCTGCAGCCGTGGTAGATCCAAGAAGCAATCTCACTGACATGCGCAAGGCCCCAGTCCTGCATCCCGATGACCACGACAATACGCATCGCATTGACTAGCCCGTAAGCTTTTCTGTTTTTGTCGGTTCCGTGGTGCCATACATAGCAGGCTTCATTGTTCGACAGGTCGAACTGCAACTACCTGTGATGAGGGCATAGCAGCTATGCACTCAGATGAGCTGACACCTTTAATTAAGTGTAATTAAATGTTGTTTCACCGTCGCGAGATGTCATTAGCCTCTGTAAAGAAGTCGAGGACTGAGGCGGCTACAGGCTGAATGTGATTTCATCACAACGGTGAAGTCAAGAGCAAAACACCTCATCCTGAAAGTTCTATGAGCTTCCTCCTAGAAAAACTGGTTCCATAAACTAGAGGAAAAAAGGAAAAAACGGAAATAAGGAAAAAAACGAGAATCGGTCAAAAATAAGGTGGGACCACTTTTGACAAGGGCAATAATTTTTAACCACCAGTAGGGCACCTATGTTTTCGATGATGTGTTTGCTTTAGGCATCGCTATTTGATGCATATGCACTTTGAGTTCTCTACATGCCACTTGGCTGCGTACTAGCCGCAATGAACATTTACCACCAGAATTACTTGTTTTCGTTGCTTTATAAACACACGTGTCACTTCACCCGCAGTGCGATGAAGCATAAATTTGCAGCGCTCGGCTCTTTTCTGCCACTGGCAACATGGCCGCTGCACGCTCGGCGCGGCTTCACTCTCTCCCGTAGCGGCGCATAGGCAGATTCCACCCTAGCAAGTTTTATGTATCCTCCTTGGGCAGAAACACAGAACAGACGGCAGAGAGAGAAACAGGTGAAGCAAACAGGGGCGCCATCACAAACAGAAAGCCAGCGATTGAAGCGTAGAAGGGTCCTAGTGGTGGGGGACTCTAACGTGGCCAGGGATAGGGATGGCGTCTTCAAGACAGTGAAGGAAGATGGGAGAGTCAGGGTGGAGGCACAGTCAGGGAAGAGCATGGTGGATGCACTGGCCAAAGATCGGGAGGTTGTAGAAAACAGCATGCAGGGCGAAAATCTAGTCATTATTCATGCTGGGCTCAATGATGTGTTGAAGGGCAAGGATCAGAACCTTCAGAGAAAGCTAGTGTATGGGATGGGTAAGCGTCGAAAAGCCTCTGGGAATGTGCATGTAACCATATGCACAGTCCCGGAGGTCTAGGGGCAGCCTCGTGGGATTGAAAGGAGGGTCATCATCATCATCATCAGCCTGACTACGTCCACTGCAGGACAAAGGCCTCTCCCATGTTCCGCCAGTTAACCCGGTCCTGTGCTTGCTGCTGCCAATTTACACCCGCAAACTTCTTAATCTCATCTGCCCACCTAACCTTCTCCCTCCTCCTAAGCCGCTTCCCTTCTCTGGGAATCCAGTTAGTTACCCTTAATGACCAGCGGTTATCCTGTCTACGCGCTACATGCCCGGCCCATGTTCATTTCCTCTTCTTTATTTAAACTATGATATCCTTAACCCCCGTTTGTCCCCTAATCCACCTCTGCTCTCTTCTTGTCTCTTAAGGTTACAGCCTACCATTTTTCTTTCCATTGCTCGCTGCGTCGTCCTCAATTTAAGCTGAACCCTTTTTGTAAGTCTCCAGGTTTCTGCTCCGTAGCTAAGTACCGGCAAGATACAGCTGTTATATACCTTCCTCTTGAGGGATAATGGCAATCTACCTGTCATAATTTGGGAGTGCTTGCCGAATGTGCTCCACCCCATTCTTATTCTTCTAGTTACTTCAATTTCGTGGTTCGGCTCTGCGGTTATTACCTGCCCTAAGTAGACATAGTCTTTTACAACTTCAAGTGCACTATTACCTAACTTGAAGCGCTGCTCCTTTCCGAGGTTGTTGTTCATTACTTTTGTTTTCTGAAGATTAATTTTAAGACCCACCTTTCTGCTCTCCTTGTCTAACTCCTTAATCATGAGTTGCAATTCATCCCCTGAGTTACTCAGCAATGCAATGTCATCGGCGAAGCGCAGGTTACTAAGGTATTCTCCATTAACTCTTATCCCTAACTGTTTCCATTCTAGGCTTCTGAAAACTTCCTGTAAGTACGCGGTAAATAGCATTGGGGAGATTGTGTTCTCCTGCCTTGAACCCTTCTTGATTGGTATTCTGTCGCTTTTCTTTATGAAGCACTATGGTAGCAGTTGATCCCTTGTAGATTTCTTCCAGAATGTTTATACTTCATCTACGCCCTGATTCTGCAGTGTCTGTATAACGGCTGATATTTCTACTGAATCAAATGCTTTCTCGTAATCTATGAAGGCTATGTATAGTGGTTGGTTATACGAGCATTTTTCTATTACCTGACTGATAGTATGGATATGGTCAATTGTTGAGTAGCCTGTTCGAAATCCTGCTTGTTCCTTTGGTTGATTGAATTCTAATGTTTTCTTTACTCTGTTAGCAATTACCTTTGTAAATAGCTTGTATGCTACAGAGAGCAAGGTAATCGACCTGTAATTCTTCAAGTCCTTGTCATCTCCTTTCTTATGTATTAAGATGAAGTTAGCGTTGTTCCAAGACTCTGGTACTGTTGCCGTCAGGAGACACCTCGTAAACAGGGTGGCTAGTTTTTCTAACACAATCTGTCCTCCATCTTTCAGCAGATCTGATGTTACCTGATCCTCACCAGCAGCTTTGCCTTTTTGCATGCTATCCAAAGCTTTTCCGACTTCTTCTATCATTACTGGTGGGGTGTCATCTGGGTTACTGCTAGTTCTTATAGTATTAAGGTCGTGATTGTCTCGGCTACTGTACAGATCTCTGTAAAACTCCTCGGCTATTTTAACTATCTTATCCATATTGGTAGTTATTTTGCCTTCTTTGTTCCTTAGTGCATACATCCGATTTTTGCCTATCCCAAGTTTCCTCTTCACTGCTTTGACGCTTCCTCCGTTTTTCAGAGCGTGTTCAATTCTCTCCATGTTATACCTTCTTACATCGCATACATCGTCTATTAATCAACTTCGAAAGCTCTGCCAGTTCTATTTTGTCTGTTGTACTTGACACTTTCATGATTCGACGCTTCTTAATTAGGTTCTTCGTTTCCTGGGAACGCTTGCCAGTGTCATGTATAACTACCCTGCCTCCAACTTCCACTGCACACTCCGTAATGATACTCGTCAGATTATTATTCATTGTATTTACGCTAAGGTTGGTTTCCTCATTAAGAGCCAAGTACCTGTTCTGCAGCGACACTCTGAATTTCTGTACTTTCCCTCTCAGGGCTAGTTCATTGATTGGCTTCTTGCGTATCAGTTTCTGTCGTTCCTTCTTCAAGTCTAGGCGCATTCGAGACCATACCATTCTATGGTCACTGCATCGTAGCTTGCCAACCACTTCCACATTCTGCACAATTCCTGGGTGTGCACTCATTATAAAGTCTATTTCGTTCTTATTTTCGCCATTAGGGCTCCTCCATGTCCACTTGTGGTTTTCTCGTTTTCGGTAGAAGGTATTCAAAATCCGTAAATTATTGCGTTCTGCAAATTCTACTAGTAGCTCTCCTCTGGCGTTTCTAGTACCGATGCCGTAATCTCCTACTGCTTGGTCTCCAGCCTGCTTCTTCCCTACCTTTGCATTAAAGTCGCCCATCACTATAGTATACTGTGTTTTTAGCTTATTCATTGCCGATTCCACGTCTTCATAGAAGCTTTCAACTGAAGCGTCATCATGGCTGGATGTAGGCGCGTAAAGCTGTACTACCTTCATCTTGTATCTTTTATTCAGTTTAATTACGATACCTACCACCCTTTCATTAATGCTATAGTATTCCTCTATGTTGCCAGCTATGTTTCTGTGAATTAGGAATCCCACTCCCAGTTCTCTTCTCTCTCCCAAGCCCCGATAGCAAAGGACGTGCCCATTCTGCAGCATCGTATAGGCCTCATCTGTCCTCCTAACCTCACTGATCCCTATTATATCCCATTTAACACCCTCTAGCTCCTCGAATAGTACAGCTAGACTTCCCTCACTAGATAATGTGCTAGCGTTAAACGTTGCCAAGTTCAGGTTCCACTGGCGGCCTGTCCGGATCCAGAGATTCTTAGCACCCTCTGCTGCGTAGCAGATCTGACCGCCGCTGTGGTCAGTTGCTTCGCAGCTGCTGGGGACTGAGGGCCGTGAGTTATTTGACGTATGCATGTGGGAGGTAGTGGCCAGATACTGCACCAAGGTGGCCAATCCTTCTCTGGTGAGGGAGTGCGTTTCCGGCGGTGGTTACCGGTGAGGCTGCACCCCAGGCCTCTTAAGTGAAGTTCCATCAACACGCGATTTTTTTAATCTGGTTGGGAACTGCGCGGCACCGGTATTTGAACCACGGACCTCTTGCATGCGAGGCGGATGCTCTAACCACTACGCCATCGCCAAATAGGTGGTGAAAAATTATTAAACCAGCATTTCATAAACTGGACCACTAGGTCAGCACATTGCCTGTGCAGACGTCACAGGAAAATAGGCAGTTCGAAGGCATGTCAATGCCCTCATCGCAAAATGCACAAAACACACAGTAAGGATATCAACCAGTTTTTGCTTGTGTTCGGCAAGTTGTTTCTCAACTTCAGTGATCTCCTTCATGAGCTGCATGTGTGCCTTGTGAAGGTCCAGCCGCGATCGTCGGGTGTCAAAGTAGCCTCCCGTAAGGGCACCCTTGTGTGAAACTTGGTCACCGTCCAAAGTGATGGAATTCCAGCCTCTAGTAATGACAAAGGGTAACAGGAATGTAGCTGTAATTAAAAAAGGGCAGTGTGGAACTACAATAGGTATGACGTGAGAGGAATTTGGAAAGGTGTCACGGTCCCGGGTTTGACGTTTGTCAATGCGGTCTTGTGTATGAAATCAGAGGTTCAAGCAAGACTGGAAATTGAACGTGGCATAGGTAGACTTGCTTTGAGAGCGCAATTGAATACACCAAATCAGGGGGTACAGGTTACATGAGATGGACATCGTTTGAGTGCAAGGAAGCTAGCAGCAAGATAAATTTGGGTATCAAGTGATTGAGCGAAATGGGAAAGGAGCATTGGGCTGAGAAATTTTTCAACTACTTGTACATGAAGAATGTTGCTACTAAGTGTAGAAAGCGAACTCAAAAATTTTCAAGCACGCATTTAGACAATAGCAGAATAAAGAAAACATTTGTTAGGAAGAAGGTGAAGGAAACAGAGAGGGACATGCAGAAAATTGAAATGCTTACGAAAGCATCACTGGAGACCTATTGAACTTTTAAGAAGGAAATTGTGAAATAAAAGATCTACCACTTACCGCTGGTGATGAGCATCTCGGAGGGGGGGTGACTATTGTGTTTTCAGCATTACCAGCAAGATGGCGCAATAAGCCCGCGTCACCACATCGGGACGACGTGCGCTCTCATCTCCCACACGTACTTGTTCGGCCTTTGCTTGCGGTGGGGAAGATCATGCGTCTTGGCTGGCCTTTGACTTTCACCGGAGCAATTCTGTTGTAGTTATTGTCAGTTAGTTGTTAGTTCTAGTTAGGTCACTGCAATCATTGCGCGGTCTCCGTTTTCAAAAAGAGCGCACTTTTCAGACACAGTGAAGTAGCAAATGGGACGCTTATTCGCTTTCATCTGTACCTGTATGTTTCGTGCGTTTTCGGCACGTGAGAAACGTGGGGCACGTTTTGATCTGCTTGCCATGTGACGTTATGTATGAATATTCTTCATAAAAATATTACTACTACAATTTTTAGTGCACTAAAGTTTTTAGTACAGTGTGTTCAAATAAATTTGCATTATTGTTTTATTCCAGTGGTATTGCTTTATTGAGGCGTTTTTGTCACGTCTGCATAATACCTAAAGTTTGAATGCAGTTTCATTATAACTTCATGATGTCAGAAGTCCTGCTAAGTGGAGATTGTAATCACTGAGGTATGCACATAAAAAGTGGCAGTGAACATAGGTGAAGTATACAATTTATGTAAAACCTTCATTGCACTACACCACTCTCTTTTAAAAAAGGCAAGCATAATTATAATTTGAATTCCGCTGCTAGGTCATAGCACCTGTGAACATTCACCCAAGTTCCTGTTGCTCCAAACCTTGAAGGAGTGAACTTTGACATTTTGCAATATCAACCTATTAATTTTTAAACTTGATATTTAGAACTAAATATTTTTTTAAATTTTCCTACACCATCATAAAGAATGAAGGAACTCTGAAATAAAAGTCACAGCTTTGCTGCAAAGGCAAAACAACGAGATAGCAAGAAATTGGAATGTCACGCTCAAAGGAGGGTAGTGGATGCCAATTGTGTGATCAAGGGTTTGAGCCGGCAACTCAGATACAGCGTAAATAAAGTTAACCAAGACGTGTGAGAGCCCGGCGCTTGCCCCTTTGCACAGGATGGCATTCACTACAGTGGTGCGACGGGCAGAAGGGTCGGTAACAGAATGGTTCACCAAGCCATAGCTTTTTTAGGGGGACCCAGAGCCCTGAGGCCAACAGTGTAACCACATACGAACCTAAAGGGGCACAAATATTCAAGCCACACGATGTCCGTGAGAGAATAAATCGACGTAAGCACAAGGGCCGAGCTAAGTCAGACGTAGGCTACTTTAACATGCAGGGTGGCAGGAATAGGTTAAAGTGGGAAGAGATAGACGAGCAGTTGAGGCACGAGGAACTGATGGTATATGGGGCTGTGGAGACACATCTTCGGGACATGGAGCAACCACCCTGCAATCCAGACTACGTATGGGAATATTGCAATAGAACAGAAGGCAGCAAAAAAAAGGGGGGGGGGTGAAATTGGTGTATTTATACATAAGAGCATGGGTTGGCAAAGAGCCAAGCAGGGATGCAAGGAACATTTATGGCTAGAAAGGAAAGTGGCAGGCAAATGACACTCCTTGATTTCGTGTACTTGTGGACGGGAGCAAAGGCCAGAGAGGAAATCCAGGCAATGGTAGAGTGTATATCAAATGACATTCAGGAGTTGGGAGGAGAGTGCGAGATAATTATACTAGGAGATATGAATGCACACATAGAAGATATAGATGAGTATACTAACTCAACAGGCGAAATAATCGGGGATTTGTGTGAAAGGCATGATTTGATCATTTGCAACAGTACCGAGAAGTGCGAAGGGCAAATAACATGAGAGGTAGTGAGGCTGGCAGTCAACGATAGATTACGCACTCATGTCACATAGGATGTATGGTAAGCTCAGGGGAATGCACATAGATGAAGGTGGCTCCAGCAGTCTGCGTAGTGATCACAAACCTATCAAGCTAAGTTTCGGAAGAGCAGCGAAAGTGGGAAAGAGACAAGATGAGCAACTACAGGAAAATTTTCATTCAGAAAGCCTATAGAAATTGCTACTAAACAAATTGAGAAAGTAATCACTGAGGATAATAAAAATGTGTGGACATACACAAATCTAATTAGACTGTTTGGGCTAGAGCTTGCTAAGGCACGTGACAAGTCACCCTGGAAAAGAAGACAGAAGCCCAAGAGTTGGTGGGATTAGGAAGTTAAGAGAGCCATAGCTAAACGTCATGAAGACTGTGGCAGACTGTGCAACAACGCAACACTTTGCATAGCCTCCGAAACAGTGGTGCCCAGTTGTAGGTCTCGAACAACTCTCGACGGACGCGCCCCTATGGGCGGCAGATGAAAAACGCTTAGCTGGCACCGCCCGTCGCCGTGATGATAGTGTCGGTCGCGAGTGCCACCGCGTGGAGCTTGTTTAAAACTAAAGGCAGGCCAACTCCGTTGGAAGCGCGAGCCATTCCTCAGGCATCTTTCTAGAGGAGGCATTGGTTGGACACATGACCTTCTATACTCCTGACCTGCCCAGCGAGTGAACCGCCAGCACGTCCTTTCTGGTATCGGCGCCTGCCGCTATGCGTCTTGTGGCGCTGCAACTTACCCCATCCGCACCGGTTGCTGACGGCCAAACATAGGCCGCCGCGCTTTTTTTTTTTGTCGTCTGCTCTAGCGACACTGAGAGAAAAGCAGCAATGTTTACGCGTGCATACACTCTGGACGATTAGAAAAAAATGAATAAAAGCCTCTTTTTGAATAAACTTAAAAGAATAATGACGATATTTTGCTACCATCTCCTCGTGCTGAGCTGCGACAGAAGCGTGCAGGTAGGTTCAGTTTGTACACCAGCGAAGCGAGGTTTCTTGGTGCAAATGAACCATCACAATGGTGTGTGCTGCCTGCCTTTCTGCGAATCAAGGCAATTGAAGACTTCTGATGTGACTTTTCATGAGTTTCCAGTGATCGAGGTTGGTGAAAAATGGATCAAGGTGATTTCTAGAAAGGGCAATGGGCGTTGTCTGGCATGCTGAAAATGTAATATGGGTTGCAAATGACTACGTGTCTTTAAAAGAGTGAGTTGCTGGGCTGGTTTGTGGTGCGCATGACAGACTGCGACGCATATTAGCGCAAAAAAAATAAACCAACAACCTCAAGAAAGTAAATGACGACGTGCTATACTCACAACATTTTATTGGCAAAAAAAAAGAAAAGATGACAAGAGTGCACATACGGAAGCCATGTCAATACATGTGGTTATGCAACTAGGTTTTCAATCACACCCATTGTGGGAAGAAGCAGCTTCTTCGAGATTGCTTTGGTAGTTTAATGACATTACAAAAAAAGAGTAGAGATCGTTGCATAAGTGAATATTTATCCTCTGTAGCTTAATTAATTCGACCTCGAACTTCAATTTATGTGCTACCGCGTGTGATATAAACGTGCTAGTTTACCCGTCTACGCGAATGCATGACAAAAGGACATATACGCGAAAACTTTTCTGCTAATGAAGAGTTGTGAGGTAGCGTGTGTCCTTGTCTTCTTTCTTGTGGTCATTCGTTTTATTTAGGGCCTAATGTATCTAAGCCAGTTACGTGTGTCACATGGTTAACGAGGTGAAGTCATACGCTCACTTTATAACTGCGTTTTATTTCCTTCGCCACTATGGAATAAACTTCTAATTGCATGATATACTCCTTAGAAAAGAACAAGAAATTTTGTATTTTATTCACAATATTTCACTGAATGTTCATCCTCTTCCTTTCAAGGTGCTGGCAATGAAGTTTGGCTCCCAAATCACAGATCGAAGGTGTGCAGTGTGCACCTTGCTCCAACCGACTATAAGCCAGGACTAAAAATAAAAGACTGAAAGCAGATGCTGTGCCATCAGTGTTTCCACACTAGCCAAAGTACATGGTGCCGCCCGTGGCAAAAGTCCGCCGCACCTTGAAATGTTCAAATGTTCAAGAACATGGACCCTGTCCAAACAGAAAAGTGACTAACAATGTTTAATGCTTGACGTCTCCCCACGGCTCTTGCATACGAATTGGACCAATGAAAACGAAATTGAAGGAAAGGCGTATAACAGAACACATTTTTTCAATGCAGGAAGAAAACAGGTTCAGCCCCGGTACGCAGCAGAGCTTGACGTCGAGAGACATATGTCATCAGTACCATCCGCAAACTCAACTTCGGGACCATCCTCAGACTTTATGCACCCTCTCACTTAATTTGAACGCACAGAACCACCTGAAACTGCATCTGGCGACAAAGTAAAAAAAAGATCGACCGACGCTCATTGACCACGCAAACAACTATAACCAGCCAGAAGATGCACCGTGTGATGGCTTCCGCAAAATCATCGCACCGGAAATGCCAAACCATGGCAAGAAATAATGCTGAATTAAATGCGCAAATAGCCAAGCTGAATTGTGAAGTTGCAGAGGTTAATCTGCTCTCCAAAGAACAAACGCTGCAGTCTTGCAGGTAAAGTTGTTTGCTGTTGTTGTTTGCTGTTTCGTTTAAAAACAGTTGCAGAGTGTTTTTTATTGATTATTCATGTACCTGCGATCTATATTTGTCATTTGAGACGAAGGTATTTATGCGCAAAATTGTCTGTATTGGGTAGCTTTCTATGCGCGCTGGATGCCGCGGCCACTGTCAAATGTCATAGTCCTTGCACTTTCTTGTCCAGACAGTAAATTCAATCCAGCTGAGTGTGCGACAAGTCTAACAATGTATACACGTACAACCGGTATCATGAGTTAAATAACATTTCGTGGGCCAGCACTTTTTACAACCTGTCTCTGTGATCGTTCTTTCTTGTTTTGCACGATCATACATGTTTTTGTATCTTATTTGTGGTTCCATTTGAAAAATAATGCTATGAAATGTCATGCAAAATGCAAAAGAAGATTCTCAAAGTCACATAAAATAAAATGATTCAAGATACCCGTTCCATTTACTCAAACCGTGATGAAACTTTTCTCAAACCGGCGGCAACCCATGCATTTCTATGCATCCACCGGCGCTCAGCTGGGGTAACTCGAGCGCCCCTATGCGGCGAAGTTCAGTATCCGAGCCGGCACATGGATGGATGGATGGATGGATGGATGGATGGATGGATGGATGGATGGATGGATGGATGGATGGATGGATGGATGGATGGATGGATGGATGGACGGACGGACGGACGGACGGACGGACGGACGGACGGACGGATGGATGGATGGATGGATGGATGGATGGATGGATGGATGGATGGATGGATGGATGGATGGATGGATGGATGGATGGATGGATGGATGGATGGATGGATGGATATGGTTGTACCCTTTAGATCGGGCGGTGGCTAGCGCCACTAAGCCGTAATACTTAATGAACCGAAAACTAGTTTCAATTTTTTTTTTTAAAGTGAGTTTGAGGATTCGTACTTTGCAGTGAAGAGTTTAATTTTCACTCGTGCCTTGACTTTAGCCACCAATCAGATAACCTCCTTCTAGTTAAGTCTACCCCCTTAAAGTCTATTTTGCCCTGTCCGTTCCTAAACCCCAGTGCTTTGAAAAACTCTGTGTCATGATCCTGAACTATAGGGTGAAGCCCTTTACAGAACATTATCAAGTGTTCGGCAGTTTCTTCTTCCTCTCCACACGCACTGCATACCATGTCTACCCCTTCGTATTCAGCCCGATATGTCTTGGTTCGCAGTACTCCCGTCCTGGCCTCAAACAGTCGAGAACTACCCCGAGTATTATCATAGATCCCTTCCTTGGCGATTTCCTGCTTAAAAGTTCGATAGGTCTCTAATGCAGACTTCTTAATTATGCCCATTCTCCACATGTCAGTCTCCGTTTCCTTTACTTTCTTCTTAACCGATAGTTCTTTTGTTTTTGGCCACCTGCTGTTTTCTAAGTATTTACCAGTCAATTTCCTGGTTCGCTTCCTCCATTTTGTATCGACATTCTTCATATACAAGTAGCTGAAAACTTTCCTAGCCCAACGCTCCTCCCCCATTTCTCTCAATCGCTTCTCAAATTTTATCTTGCTGCTAGCTTCCCTGCCCTCAAATGATGTCCATCCCATATCACCTTGTACACTCTGATTTGGTGTATTCCCGTGAGCTCCTAAAGCAAGCCTACCTATTCCACGTTGCTTAATTTCTAATCTTGCTTGAACTTCTGATCTCATGCACAAGACCGCATTGCCGAACGTCAGCCCAGGAAACATGACCCCTTTCCATATTCCTCTCACAACATCATACCTATTGTAATTCCACAGAGCCCTATTTTTCATCACTGCTGCATTCCTGTTACCTTTAGTGGTCAGGTATATTCGTGTTCCCTTAGGTACTCGCCCCATTGTTTATCCATTTATTGTTTATCTTCTTATTAAACTTGAACAGGGCCGCAAGGCAGTCATGCCGTGCGGTGAAGTGCACGCAGTGTATTGCGGTAAAGCATACATATTGCACGCGCTCGTGTGTAAATTGGAAATATAGCACTGACATTGGGCCTCGTGTGTGCGGCTAAATTGTACACGCGCTATCCTCTATCTCATAGGTCACGGTGCGGCAGTCAGTATCATCATCATCTTCAGCTTGTAAAACAAGCCCAGAACAATTTACCTAGTAAAATACATTTTGTGGCAGGCGAATCGCAAGGCATTCAGATTTTAGTTCATTGCAGGATTAATTCAAAATTGTTGCATGGCACCTTCAAATAAACGAAACATGCAAATGAAAGGCTTCAGTCGTACTTCAAAATTTCTGCCATGCCTCAAATTGAAAATGATTATAAAGTAAATATATACTAAGGCTGGGTGTAGATTGCCAATCACAATTCAATTACCATTCATACCTTTAAAAATTAAAAAATTTGTAGCTCATATTTTCCTATCGAGTAAGCACGAAAATAACCGTTCAAGAAAGGTCTACAATCACACGCACAGTTTGCAAGAAATAGATCTTTGAAACCTATGTCGTGCCGGAACTAAGAGCAAGGTGGTTCGAGGAAACTGGTTATAACCCGACATGATAGCGCATGTTTGAACATCTATACATGGGCTGCTTATTGGCAAATGAGGTGGTAATTGGGTAAGTGCCTGCAGGGAATCTGCACCAAAAGGCAAACCTGCTACATCTTTTTCAAAAAATTTTATTATTTGTGTCAAGCATGCGTGCACTCTTCGTTGTTGTGTTCTCTCAGGGAGCAAGTATATGGCATGCGCTTGAAATCCATACATTGCCCCTGCGATTTGGAGATGTCATCACAGTGGGAACGTGCAATGTAGTTGAAAAAGTTGCTGGACACAAACTTTCTTAAAAA